>JALIZH010006683.1:0-73059 GCA_030522465.1 Rhipicephalus appendiculatus
TCTTTGTGAAGGAAGCAATTGCCATACTTAAGACACTGATTATGGACAGTAAATTGCTCATGGGGGAAAGATGGGAATTCTTAAAAAAACAGATAAATATGAAAGCTCTGGAAAGATCTAGCGCCATCGCTAAGGAGGCAAGCGCTCAGGAAAACAAACTTCGTTCGAACCTGCAGCTACTTATCAATCAAGAAGCTCGCAGACCTGGCGAATTCACCGACGAGATCAAGACGCCGAAGCGCAAGCTAGAACTTATCTATACAGAGCCATACCGCGGTGCTTTGGTTCGAGCACGAGCTGAGAGGCTGATAAGTAGAGGCCGGATTTTTAGGCACTTAAAAAGTGGGTTTTAGGCGCCAAAAATAGGCAGGCAAAACACAGTTTTAGGCTTCCAAAATCGTAAATATAGGCACAATAAATTTTTACATAAAGTCAAAATATTTTAAACAAAGACATACGCGACCTGTATTTACGACAGAAAAGCAAGAAATGTTATTGTTCACGATGACACAAAGGCGCTAACAGTTTAACATAGCCACGCGATTGTCCTTTTTTCCGCACGGTTCGTAGAACACAGTCTCTCCTTTTATTCTCTGTCATGGTGAGTAAAGTGTCCACCGTGGAATCGAAAGTCATGGATCTTTTTATTTTCGGCATGCACAGAAACAGGTAGTTAGACCGCTAAAAAAACAGAAGGGAGGGATGCCTCGTATTGGCCGGGTCTGATCTCGTAGGGTCAGTTGCTACTCTGTCGACGAACACCTTTAAAGGGCCCCTCACCCGGTCTGAGCATTTTGAACTCACAAGTGTTTAGCATGAACTGGGCGCTCACGATCACGTCTGTCAAGATTTGCAACGTTACGCGCCGCGGAAAAATGTGAAATTTCAAAATGAACACCGCTTGTCCTTCTCGCAGGCGCGCGATCCAAGATGGACGGGTTGACGTACAACAAGGAATGCTCCTTATCTGAGCTCTAACGTCGCTCCTCTACGTAGACATTGGTGCTCTGACATCACTCGCAGTAGCACGTGACACTGCGAGAATTATTCGAGGCGACATGTGTAATTTCTGTAATATGTTGCTTAAATAGATCAATGAAAGTTGAGAGAAATAATAAAACACACAAGCGGAATGTGTTTGCATTTTATTTTTTATTTCTTACTTCGAATCGCAGCGAGATGCGAGACTAATCTGCCTCCATTTCGTATGCGCTCGTGTTTTCGCCGTTCCCGCGTCGCGCCGGCACCAGCCCTAACAGCGCTTGGCGCGATTTTGGTGCATTGTCCCTAACAACAGTTCCAGCTGTGCAACGCGGTGTGTCGCGGTAAGGATACATGATCCGTGCCAGCCTCTCCAAACGTGCGCGCACTGAGAGGTCCATCCCAAAGAAACAGGCAGTACAATACAGAGAACGCCGAAACGACACAACACCGCTCGCGTGCACGACCTGGCTCAGGCACGTCATGCCCACGTGACCTTGCGTGCGCATGACGCCTCCTCGCATAATGGTTTTGCTGCTCGTAATGAACCAACTTAAAAAATTATTGTGGTCCAACGCTCTTCATTGGGCACGCATCAACAAACAAAACCAAACCCGCGTGCACATCACATTTTTCGCACTTTTGATCTACACCCTCCTTTCGCCTGACAGCACTCCATGGTTTCGCATTCGTCCGTCACCTTCCCGCGGCTGCACAGAGGGACCTCCTATTTTTTGCCCACTGCCACACCCATGTCTTCAAGGTGGTTCACTTCCTTGAGGACACTGGAATGAACAAACGGTTCTAGAAGCCACCCGCGGCGTCCTCGACCATGGACGCCACTCTCCTCTTCTTCTCATCTCCTCTTCTCATGTTTATTTCCCTCTCCCCATTCCATAGTAGACGTTGACTTGCTCCCATTTAGGGTTGCAGAAACAGCTTCTTTTCCTCTCCTGAACCTCTCCTCCTTTAGCCGCTCGTGACATCTCAGCGCGTTAGCGTAAGATGGCTGGCGCGTCCCATTTTACGGCTGCTAGCGGTTGTTTTCCGGAAATTGGTTGAACTAGAAGGCTAGTTCGAACCCTATAGTATTCTTAAAGGTCAATGTTGCCTGGTAACATGAATAACGGTCTGAAACAGCACTCGAAAGTGAAATTTGAGGTTAAATAGTGTTCATTTAGGCACCCATTTGGAAAATAGGCATTTGTAGGCACTTATAGGTGTTTAGGCACGATCGCCAAAAATAGGCATTTATAGGCACGATAAAAACACTATAAAAGCCCTTCTTAACCTCTAATTCGTGCTCATATATCAATGTGACGCGATAGGAACGCAAGGAAAAAAATAGGCATTTGCCTATAATCCGGTCTCTACTGATAAGCGCGGAAACACCGACAAAGAGAGCGTTGAACGCGGAAAAGTGGCATGCGCTAAAGAAACAAATAGTAGAAATCGAACGCGAAGGTGTAATCACCAAATAAACTGACGAAATTGTGAAAACGTTTTCGGAGTACTATAGTGCATTGTTCGCTAAGTGTGGTTGACATCGAGCTTTTCAAAAGCGAGTTCCTTGCATTGATGGCGCGTCTGCATAACGAGACGAAAGAACTTTTGGAGCAGCCTATCACCGTTGACGAGGTAAACTGTGCGATAGAGAACATGACTCCTGGAAAATTACCAGGTCCGGATGGCCTTGGTGCTATTTTTTATAAAGCCTTCAAGAACGCACTGTCACCGATTCTGACGAATATTTACAATGAAGCTTACAATACAAAGTTTCTACCCCCGTCTTTCACTACAGCGCACACGATATTAGTACCTAAATCTGACGATGCAGTAAAATTGCGTAACGTAGCCGCTTACCGGCCTATCAGCTTAACTAATAGTGATTATAAAATTTTCATGAAAGATTTAGCTCAGAGACTGCAAACTGTAATCATACAGATAGTAGGGCCACACCAGACATGTGGCATTAAAGGACGCTCGATTAATACAAATACAGGCGTCGCCCGTTCTATTTTGGAATGCTGTGATGTGACGGGCGCTGGAGTAGCTATGCTAGAAATAGATTTCGAGAAAGCGTTTGATAGGGTTCTCCATGACGTTCTTTTGTGTGTGCTAGACCATGTAAATGTAGGCCATGTTATTAGAGATGGAGTCGCTATGGCGTATAGGTCGTGCACTACGCTGTTAATAGTCGATAAAGTGGTCAGTGAGCGTATACCAGTGCGGTGATCTCTGCGTCAAGGGTGCCCTCTTTCAGCATCACTTTCTGGTCTGCATGTAGAATCATTCCGCCAATGCATTATAAAGAGCGAGCAGATACGGGGCTTTAAATTACTAGTAGAAGTGCGTTTGCTGGCATACGCCGATGACATTGCCGCTTTTTGTACGGACTACGACAGTATCCTGCTAGTTGCTAAACCGGTAAAGACCTTTTGTACTGCCAGTGGAAGTGCCGTGAACTGGAGAAAGAGTCTCGGATTCTGGCACGGCGATTGGCCGTCTACCCCAAATACTTTCGGGAACTTAAGCTTTGTTACCACTCCTGTTAGGTATTTGGGAGTACCCCTAGGCAATTACATTGACAGTGAACCACACTGGCATGAGGAAACTGATAAACTGCGAGAAAAAGCCAATAACTGGAATGGCTGGAACCTGTTAGTCTCGGCTAAAGCTAGGGAATGCAACTTATTTTTCATAAGTAAATTGTGGTACGTCATGCAAGTGATTCACTGTTCAAGAATGAATGTCCAATAGCTCCATCGCATATTCGCAGTGTTTATTTGGGGCTCCACCTGGGAGCGAACTAGCAGAACAAATTTGTTTATGGGAGTCCGTGATGGTGGGCTTGGTTTAAGCCATTTGTATTTGTGACAAATAGTCAATCAATTTATGTTCTTAAGGGATGAGAGTGTGCCAGTTGCGGTTTAGTCAGGCGTTGCCTGAATTCCTTGTTTCGACTGAGGAAATCCACGGAAGCATTCTCGGTTACCTAAAAGAAGTTGTTATGTCAGCGCGCTTTTTGTTTCCTCGATTTTCGTTTAACTATTTAAGTACTGTGAACAGGAAAAAGTTGTACATAGACCTGTGTGAAATGGTATTACCTATGCCACTCTATAGAACTCAGTATAATACAACAAAGGGAAAAGATGTGCTTAATCGAGTAAAAAGGATGCCCGTACAACCAAGTGTTAAAACTTTATTTTTTCGCTTGCACACTGGCACGCTGACAGTGAAGAGCTGGATGGCCGAAAGAGGCTTTTTTCTTCCCTTGGGTGTACAGTGTGACATATGTAAACGGGACGAAACAATTGACCATGTGTTCCTCGAATGTTGGGATGCAGTGTTCATGTGGGATATTTCGCAGGGGACACTTAAAAAAGATTTTCCCCTGCACCCTCAAGGAATCCGGTATTTGGCCACAGACAACGAGGATGGTGTGTCATATGACTTAATCATGATCCTTGTACTACACAGTGTGTGGAGATATCGGATGGCAGTGCGAAATGTAGATGCTGATGCTAGAGTGGCAAATCAATAGTTCAATAGTCTTCGCAAATTTGTTGAAGAACAGAAGTCTCACACACACGTGCCAGAATGGTTGCACAGGTGGAATGGTTGTTAAGACAGCCCTATTTTAGTACTACGTTCTCTAAGACAAGAGAACGTTTTTAACCTTTCACTCTTTGTTGTAATGTTATAGCTTTTGTGGATCTGTGTATACTGAAACCTGCAATAAAAAAAAAAAGCCCTCGTGGCCTAACGGATAAGACATCGGTCTCCTAAACCGGGGATTAGGGGTTCGAGTCCCGCCGAAGGTACGTTTCTTCTTTTTTGTTTTACAAAAAGGTTTTCCGCTACAGTGTCCTTGCCAAAAGTAAATCATATTTGTTTCCACTAGACTACCTGAGACCAACTGGACTCCGATGCTCGCCGCAGAAATCAGAGCTGCTACTGTACAGCCCGAATCGCAGGGGCCCCAAACCGAGAGGTTGGAGACCTGTACAGGACATCGACATTACTCTAAGGACAACTGAAGGTGGTGTCATCCCTAGGGTGGACACCCTCCACGTTCTAGGTATGATGATTGTATCGGACAGCTCTAATAACCACACTGTACTGAAGCTTACCAAGAAAACGGACAATGCACTCAGGTTACTAAGAAGGGTTGCCAACCGGCAGCAAGGACTATGCGAGGACAACCTCGCAAGGTTGGTGCATGCTTTCGTGATGTGTCACGTCACCTACGTCATGGCCATGCACAACTGGGAGAGGTCGGAGTGGGACAAGCTGAACACCTTGATAAGAAAAGCGGTCAAGAGAGCCCTCGGGATTCCCATGTACACGAGCTCGGAGAGACTGCTCCACCTCGGCGTGCACAACACGCTTGAAGAGATAGCTGAGTTACAAGAGAGGGCGCAGTTTGCCAGACTTTCTTCCACCATTGCCGGGAGCAACATCTTGAGAGAGCTTGGAGTTCCCCCAACGGAAGTTGACGCCAGATACTGCAGCATTCCACGAAAACAGAGAGAGCGCATTACCGTAACACCCATACCTCGTAATGTCCACCCTGAGTACAATGTAGGCAGACGACGGGCTAGGGCTAAAGCCCTCCTAGAAGATGCCCACACACATACCCGGTGTTGCTGTTTCGTCAATGCTGCACGGTACCCAAACGGAAAAGCATTCGTCGCAGTCAGCGTTGATCAAGATGGGAAAGTGACAAACTCTATGACGGTCCAGACCACGACGGCCGAGATTGCCGAACAGGTCGAATAGCCTTGGCTCTGCTGGACGACGGGAGAACGACAATATACAGCGACTCGAGATCGGCAGTCCGAGCATTCGCTAAGGGCACCGTCTCGGAATCAGCCTTGCGGATTGTACGAGAAAAGGAAGTTAAGCAGCACACAATCGTCTGGTTCCCCGCTCACATGGAACAGATCGAGGGTGATCCGTCCAACCTCAACGAGTCGGCCCACAGAGCTGCGCGAGGGTTCGTCGGCCGCGTAGCTATCGAATGGAGCAGCGATGAGGTTCTGGACAACAAAGATCCTCCAACCACGTACCATGAACTCACAAAGAACTTTTATCTGTGCAGGCGAAAGTATCCGCCGCCACATAGTAAATTGAACAGGCCTCAGGCGCTGACGCTCAGAATCTTGCAGGTCGGGGCACATCCCAGTCCCGCACTCTTGCACAAGATCTACCCAGAAATTCAGACGTCAGACACTTGTGCGCTTTGCTCAGACTTTGGCAGCTTAGAACACATGCTCTGGTGGTGCCCTGCGTTACGGGTTCACGAGGACTTTACATCGTCCAAGTGGGATGCTGCGCTACGCAGTCCGGATTTGAAAATACAACTATGGGCAGTCCAACGGCCCACGACGTGGCGGAGAGGCCAGGCCTATCTGTCCCGACGTGGGAGCGGCCCGCTACGTGCTAGTTCACGCCCCCCACGGACCTAAATAAAGTTTTTCCATACCATACCATCTCTCTATTTCCTTTTTGCACTGCGTCTCATACTGGGACCGGAATGAAAAGCGCGGATGGAAAGTGAGCAAGTGCGCCACCCGCACATCGCCCTCGTGGCCTAACGGATAAGGCATCGGTCTCCTAAACCGGGGATTGCGGGTTCGAGTCCCGCCGAGGGTACGTTTCATTTTTTTTACAAAAAGGTTTTCCGCTACATTGTCCTTACCAGAAGTAACGCATATTTGTTTCCACTTCATCTCTCTATTTCGTTTCCACTGTTTATTATACTCGGACCGGAATTATAAGCGCGAATGGAGTAAGCAAGAGCGCTATGCAACATCGCCCTCGTGGCCTAACGGATAAGGCATCGGTCTCCTAAACCGGGGATTGCGGGTTCGAGTCCCGCCGAGGGTACGTTTCTTTTTTTTTTTTTTTTTTTTTACAAAAAGGTTTTCCGCTACATTGTCCTTACCAGAAGTAACGCATATTTGTTTCCACTTCATCTCTCTATTTCGTTTCCACCGTTTATTATACTGGAACCGGAATTAAAAGCGCGAATGGAGTAAGCAAGTGCGCCATGCGCCATCGCCCTCGTGGCCAAACGGATAAAGCATCGGTCTCCTAAACCGGGGATTGCGGGTTCGAGTCCCGTCGAGGGTACGTTTCTTTTTTTTTTTTACAAAAAGGTTTTCGGCTACATTGTCCTTACCAGAAGTAACGCATATTTGTTTCCACTTCATCTCTCTATTTCGTTTTCACTGTTTATTATACTGGGACCGGGATTATAAGCGCGAATGGAGTAAGCAAGTGCGCCATGCACCATCGGCATCGTGGCCTAGGATTCCACTTCCGGCCACCACCGGTGACGGACGTGTTTTCATGGGCTCGAACGAGCCAGTGCTTGCGGCACAGTTTAGCCGCGGAAACAGGGACGCAATGCAAGATAACCAGGATTATCAAGTACTGTTGCCACATCTGCCGAAAGGTCGTATTGTTTTGAACACAGTATTTTTGCACGGTGACCTACAAGCGAGACCGTACCGAGTCGAAGACTACAGGGATGCACTTGCTCAATTGGAATTGCTACCTGAGGTGGAAGCCTTAGATGCATTCCAAATGAATCATGTGTGGGCCGTGACGTTCAAAAGTCGAGAAGGTATGCGAAAGTTGTTAGCTGCCGGACATATTAATGTGAAAAACAGGAGGTACCTGGTGGTCGACCCAAACAACCAGGAGGTTCGAGTGAAGATACACTGGGTGCTCCACAATGTGACTAATGAGGACATGCGTGTTGCCTTCGAGCCGTACGGCGAAGTCACAGAAGTGAATAGGGAACGCTCGCGTGTGTCCTGTGTGTCGGAGAAAGGTTCGACAACACGCGTGCTAAGCCTGAAGCTAAAGACAGGGGTCACAATTGAAGACGTTCCCCATCAAGTACGTGTCGCTGGAGAACTTGCTCTCGTCGTAATTCCTGGAAAGGCCCCTCTTTGCTTGCGCTGCCAAGGAAAAGGCCACATCCGCCGCGACTGCCGAGTCCCTCGATGCCAGCGGTGCCGGCGGTTTGGCCATGAGGAAGCCCAGTGTGCGCCTACGTACGCAAATATAACAGGACCCGCGAAAAACAAGGATGCTGCTGAAAATTTTATGGACAAAGTTGAAGCCGAAGAAGCAGCAGCGACGGCGCCGGAGAAATCCAAAAAGCAGGAAACGCCCCCCCGTGCTACGGAGAAACGGGTGGTGATAACAAGCGACCCAAAAAAGGCGGAAGAAACGTCGGCAGAACGAAAAAGTGAGGCACCCCAGTGTAATACGACGCAAAACTGTGTGGTTGAAGCGGCTGCGCCATGCGACCCTTCGAAAGCTGAGTGTGAAGCAATGGAAGGCATAGCATCGATGTCCGCCAAACGAGGGCATAGCGACACCCTTGAAGACTCGGAGCTTCTTAAGGATGCAAGCGGCGGCCCTCCGCCACCTAAATCGGCTTCGATGCGACGAATGTCGTTCAAGCCGAAACCGAACATTCCTCCTGACGGACGACCAGAGGCGAAACCGCCGAACTAAAGGCGGGGCCTCGAATCCCTTCTGCAAGCCAGCGACATGCCTCCTCTAAAATTCAGACGTCTAGAAGCTGCTGCGGAGTCCAGCCACCGGACACCTGTTGACGGGGCAGACACGCGACAACTGGATGAGGCCGACTGTGAATTGCCGCAGCACGGTGAACCCTCTTATACATCTCTGCACTCTGGGGTAAATGCTGTGCGATCTGAGTGCTTCTCGCAAACTAAGAACGAAAAGCGTGCCGTGTCCTTACGAATCGCTACTTTGAATGTACGTGGACTAGCAGCCAAGAAGCGTCAAAGTCAAATAAATCGTCCCTTTCTCGAAAATAATTTAGATCTGGCAGCTGTGCAAGAAACCAAGATTGAAAGTGAGGAGCACACGGATCGTATGGTGGAAACTTTTCGAAGACACTCAGATCCAGCTTTCGGGGACATTGGATGATCAGCGCTCCTAGCGGCCACTGCTGGAAGCTCTCACGTTTTCAATGGGACAGGGTCATTTTTCGACGATAAAAAATCGTAGAGGCTCAATTTCCAAAACTTCTTAAAGGGGCACCTTCTAGGAGCTGTACCGCACTTAACAAATGCAGCATCGTTAACATCGGGGCTTCACATTCTGTTCCCACGACGACTAAAGTTTAAACAATGGGATCCTATGGAAGCGGCCGAAATCACGCCTCGTTTTTCGGGACAAAAACAGGCCGTCTGAAAAAACTAGACGGAATCCTGCAAATTTCTCTGAGATCTGAGTAGTACGAAGACGAAGCTGTCATTTGAGGCCGCAATCATGTTTCTGTGTGAAGAAAAACACGTTCCAAAATGAAGTTTTCTACAACCCAGTCGCGTCTTCGACTCGCGTCTTTGACCATTGTATCTTGATAAGACCCATTTTACCGTTCAGCGACCGCTGTGCGTTGTGGCCTAGATGGTTGAGCGCCTGTTCTGGCGACTCACGTGCGGTGAATGCGGCACGGGTTCGAATCACAGAAATTTTATTCTCTTTTTTTTTCTTTTTTTTTTTTTCAGAATTGCTGTCAGTGGTTACGGTGCTCGGCTGCCGACCCGAAGGGCACCGGTTTGATCGTGGCCGCGGCTCTAGCATTTTCGAACGAGGCGAAAATCCACTAGTACTTGGATTTTGCTGCTGTACGTAGATGTAAATTCACGTTAAAGAACCACAGGTGGTCGAAATTTCCGGCACACTCTTCTGCCGCGACAGGGAATGGGAGACGCCCGCTAAGCGCTAAGCGCGGGTTGTAGGACATCGTTTTTGCAGTCCAGACCTCCTCGACGGCGCGCCTCATAAACATATCGTAGTTTTGGCGTGTGAAGTTCCAGCAGTTAATATTACTAGTGCGCCATTGCTGAAGATTTAGTTTCTTGTTTTTTCGCTAAAGCGTTGCACCCAGAATCTTTGCTACAGAGCCGGTTTCGCTTCTAGATATGGAGCAAGTAAAGTTGTCATGTTTCAGTATTTCTTATTACGCAACCCATTATCTAAACAACAAAGGAAGGGGAACCAAGGGCCTCATTCAGTTAACCGCAGCCTCAATAAGGCAACACATATTGAATCCAAGGAAAGCATGAGAGAAGCTATTGATAGTGTAATGAAGCGTTTTAAATAAGCACTATACTATTGGAGACTGACCAGCAATGGCAGAACCAGCGCAAAGCTTGCGTTGCCGAATCGTCTTCTTTCCTTTCTACATCAGCAGCATTCTCTGCTTCTGCAAGCAGTGCCGCTTTTAGAGAGTTTTGAACAGCGTACGCGAAGCTTTGCGTTTGCGTTGCGCATGCGTCGTACGCTAGCCTCATGCCGGCTCCCGTTAAGTGACGAACGCTAACGCTACGCCCGCAATGCCGGCAAGCTATGCGTGCGGTGTTCTAAAACTCTCTGTTTACTTCCCTTCCGAAACAGAGCCATCCTGGCGAATTACAGGTAGAATACCACGGCACTGAGATAGTAAGGCTTTAGCAGACCCATTGCGCAATCTCATGCCTCGACATTGCTGATTACTAGATTAGAAGAAAGCTCAAGTGGCTCGACGCCGGACATCAAGTACGCGGCTTGTTAGACCATACGGGACGGGCCGCGGTACTTCGAAAGAAGTTTCGTTGACCGACCGGGGCTAGCTCAAGGAATCCAGAGCCACACAAGTTGATGATAACCTTGGCCGTTGATCCACACAAGTCAGTCCCGGGAATACGACGCTAAAAGGCTTGGAGACATCTCGATGGTGTATTTGGCACTGCTTGCCAGCAGTGGCGTGAGATCGTGCTCTCTGGCGACCCTCTTCAGCGCTTAGCAGCTTGGGAACTGCCGTCGACTCACTCACATAAGCGTGGCAAGGAGGTATTGCGCATAACGTGCAGGAGGGCTCGATTCCTTATAGGTAGAAGACAGGAGAGAGTCCATTCGTGATCTGCGTAGCAGTGTTTTGGGCGTACGTCACGAAGAGAATGACACGGTTCCAGTCTTAGTAACCGGAATTGACGTACATTGTCAGCACATCACCTGATGTTCGATTAAATGTTTCTGTTAAACCATTCCTTTTATGATTGTAAGATGTCGTGTGGTGAAAGACCTTGCATTCCTCTAGAATTTCTTGACGACGACCGAAATACACGTCCTTCGGACGATGCGCGGCTCACGTAGTGCGCCGTGCTGTAGAATGACGGGGTGTGAAATGATAGGCAACATTGCTAGCCGATGCAGATGGCAATAGTGAAGTCTCTGCTTAGCGTGTAATCGATGGCAACAATTATCTGTCGGTTGGCAGCAGGAGTGATGGAAAGAAGCCCATACAAATCAACACCGGCGTAGTCCAAGGGGCGGAGAAGGCAAGTGAGTGGTTGTTACGGAGCAGGGAAATGGCAAGGGGGATTCGTGCGGCTCTGCTCGACGCAACAAATGTAGCGGTGTAAGAAGCGGTACATTCTGCGTTGATAGTAGCAGAGCTGGAGGAAAGTGCAAATCTTCAACCCTTCGGCATGTGCACACTGCGAGTCAGCGTTGAAGGTGGCGCATATGTCTTAACGTAGATGGCGCGGAATAAGAGCGATTTGCGTCCATCATAGAGGTAGTTGTGATGGTCGATCAACTGTCACGAGGAATGAAATGGTGTGTTTGATCACTTATTTCTCTAGGGATGGTAGGTGACGTTGCTTCGCGCAACAAGACCATAGGGGAAGCAACGCAGGGGTTTTTGCGCCACTGCACAGGGCATGTCGGTGACGGCTACAGCGGGAACACGTCGTAGATGGACAAGAAGACCGCCGCTAGAATGTGTATTGATCGGCGGATGCAGGGGGGGGGGGGGGGGGGGGTTTACGGGGTTCAACCGTACTTTATGCATGCTTGTGCGTGCTTTGGTAGGTGCACGGCTGGCATAGGCAACCATGGTTGCCGTTGGGTGGACATGAAGGCGCCAGAACTCACGCCAAAAGTAGCCAAAGTAGCCATGACATTTGATCCTATCGCCGAATTTCTCGCCAAACAGAACAGAAGCACTATTATCAACAGAGTCTTTACTATTGATGAATAAATAAAACTATTTTGAATAAGTAAAACCACAAGTTTAAAAAAGAGTCATGGCGCCAACTGGAAATTTTCGTCGCCAACGGGGTCCAAAAGTAGCCAATTTGGCGCAAAGTAGCCACCAACGGCAACCCTGTAAGCAACAACTATAGGGGCAAGCACAGCGCCGAACACAACGCCGCTAGTGTCCTTGTGAATTTCATTTTGGGTGCTCTCAGCTTTTCTGTCATAATAAACTTCTCTCTCTCTCTCTCTCATATGGGGCAGGCAAATCAAAATGTCGCAAGATTGGAGGCGAAGTAAGAATTCATCGGAGTTTTCTGGATGCATCGCCACATGTGACTTCGCTCAAAGGTCGCAGCCACAGCGGAGGTCAGTGAAATGCGCTATAATTGCAGGGAAGCGGCGAATGAAACGTGTAAAATAAAATCAAAGGCATAGATAGCTGCGAAGGTATTTCATTGGGAGTTTAGGAAACGTAGCATCGACACGAAGTGTCGTGGGATCCGGAAGGACGCGATCTCGGAAGAAGGCGGCCCAGAATAAGCAGCTTTCGTACGCCAAAGCAACACTTCTTTAAGTTTACCTCAATGCCACTAGAGCTGAGACTAGTGACGACAGCTTCGACCTTTTGTAGATGGGTCGCAAAGCCGTCTGGAAAGATCAGAGTACCATCCAGGTAGTAGAGATTCGTCTGCCACTTGAAGCCGCGAAGGATGCCGATCATGCGTTCAAATGTTGCAAGCGCGTTGCACAGCCCGAATCGCGTCACAATAAATTCATATAAGCCATCGAATCTAACGAAGGCTGGTTAGCGGTGGTCAAGTTCAGCCATCGGGGCTGCAAGCAGCCGGAACGCAGGTCCAACGAATAGAGAGAGAGAGAAACTATGCTCCATGCCAGCAGTCGCGGCGTCGTCTATTAGTGGCTATAGGGATAGATGTCCTTACGTGTGATCTTGTTCAGCAAGCCATAGTCTACGCAAAAACTAGGCAATTGAGCCGTCTTTTTTAGATGTGAAGCATCTTATGGCGAAGCTTAATCCGGTGGTGGTGGTGGTGGTGGTGGTGGTGGTGGTGGTGTGCCGCGTGCCCACCCTTACTGCGCATGCGCAAACAGTTAAAGAAAAAATAAAAATAAAAAACCTCCTCTCCCCCTCTCTCTCCTCTAGGCATCCCTCCCCACGGCAACCACCCCCTCACTGCGCATGCGCCTCCCTTCCTCTCTCCCCTCTTACACTCCCCCCTCTCTCCATCCCTGCCCGCGGCGTCTAACTCCCCCCTGCGCATGCGCGTCCCCCCTCTCTCTCCTCTCCTACGCTCCCCCCCCTCTCTCCTCTACGCATCCCTGCCCACGGCGTTCACACTCCCACTGCGCATGCGTGTCACCCCCCTCTCTCTCCTCTCCTCCGCTTCCCCCTCTCTCGCCTCGCGACGCCGACGCAGGCAGCGTCTGCTAGCGAGTTTCTTGGTTGAAAAAACCGACTGCTCGCGCTGCACAACCGTTCACTGGCCATCCCGTATATATGGCAATGGATCTTGACCTCCAAGGTGGTGCCGGTGGAAGATTTCTCCTGTGCGTTGTTGAGCAATAAAAATTCGCAGCGTGCGCGTTAACTAAAAGCGGAGTGCGGGTCTCTGTGTCCAGTCGGAGTCTTCTGTCTCTCATTGCCCATTAGCAGCGATTGGCATGTTCCAGTAGGAAACACTGCTCCATCACTGCCTGCTTTGCGCCTCCCCAGTTTTCTCTCCTGCGCAACGCTGCGATGAGCGCCAGCGTCAACGCCGCCGCCAGTGTAAGCGTCAGCGCCCGCTGCTTCACATCTACACATGGTTCCCTTTAGCGGGAGATGGTGTAATTTTTTTTTTCAATATCGATCGGTGAGACCCATCGGCAGTTCGAGGTCTGTATGACGCCGTGTTGAGCCGTGTCACTTGTGCGATGTTGCGACGTACTGTGGCTGGCACACGATATGCGCACTTAGGCTAAGGAGCGTGGAGATCAGTGTCGAAGAAATACATCGTGTTAGACTTAATGTTGGGCTTCAATACATGAAAGGATGTTTTGTTAAGAATATAATTCGAATGGCAATGACTTTCTCTGTAATGTTCGCGAATTAGGTAATACCTCGAAACTAGTGGCATCATAAAAATTCGTTCCAGGTTGCCTCGAGAACTCCACGGCTAAACATTGGGAATTGAAATGTGGGCGATAATTCAATTAGTGAAGATCACAATTAGTAAATTTTCGTTAGTTAGTGAACTAAGCCTTTCAATTTTTTGTGTAGTAATTTCAGCCTCTTCTCGTAAACCAGCTGACGATCTAGATATGTACAATACCTAACAGCCAACCTTTAAATTTGTTTGAAAGTGTTCGCTGAAACGTCGGTATTCTTCCTATTGTTGTACACATATGTACCGTACTCCCCTCTAGAATGCCCGAGCGCTTGAGTGCATTTAAGATAAATAAATAAATAAATAAATAAATAAATAAATAAAACCTAAGCACGTGTTACACTCACTAAAAACGCTAAGGCGAATAAGGGAAAGGTGGGCTAGTTGGTTAGGTTTCATAGTGCAGTATATGGGGCAGCGCGAGAACGAATACAAGGACGAGAAAACACAGGACATGCGCTGTCTGTGTCCTGTCAGCGCGTGTCCTGTCTTTTCTCGTCCTTGTATTCGTGCTAGCGCTGCCCCATACACTTCGCTAAGGCGAAACCTGATTGGCCTCTTGACACACTTTTGGCGTTGTAAAAATACATTATATATATATATATATTATATATATATATATATATATATATATATATATATATATATATATATATATATATATAAACAATGAAGGGCTAACATAGGTCCCGGAAGTAACAGTTCAAAAAATATATCAAGCACGTAGCAAAAATTGTTCTTGGGAAGGACTGACGTTTCGGCCGCGGGACGTCAGTCCTTCCCAAGAATATATATATAT
Source organism: Rhipicephalus appendiculatus (assembly GCA_030522465.1). Taxonomy (NCBI): domain Eukaryota; kingdom Metazoa; phylum Arthropoda; class Arachnida; order Ixodida; family Ixodidae; genus Rhipicephalus; species Rhipicephalus appendiculatus. The sequence goes on from JALIZH010006683.1 coordinate 15,031, forward strand.
ATATATATATATATATATATATATATATATATATATATATATATATATATATATATATATATATATATATATATATTTGAGACTGTGTACGAATCGTGAAATGATACTTTCGCATTCACGATTCACAAGTGTGTGATCATCATCATGACTACGCAACATGACTACGCAACATGACTACGCTAATTGTACGGTATATGCCACCCCCCATGTTTCTCCAATCAACCCGGTCCTGTGCAGGCTGCGCCCACGTTTAGCGTCGGCAGCTTCTGAATCTCATCTGCCCATTTAACTTTATGCCTCCCGTTCGCGCGTTTGCCTTCTGTTAGAATGCAGGCTCTTACTTTCAATTGCCACCAGTTATCTTGTCTTCTCTCTGCATTCCCTTGAGAGATAGTGGTAAATTACCATTCGCTTTTCTCTTGAGAGATAGTGGTAAACTGCCAATCATTATCTCAGAATACGTGCCAAATGCACACTGCAACATACTTATACTTTTGGTTACTTCATTCTCATGGTTCGTATCTGCGGTCACTGCCTTCCCTAAACAGACGTATTCCTTTACCACTTCCAGTGTTTTGATAGGCATCGCAAACCACTCTTCTCTTCGGAGACTGCTGAACATTGCTTTATTTTCCTGCATATTAATTTTCTGACCCACCGCTCTGCTTTCCCTGTCTAATTCAGTAATTATGATTTGCAATACTTTTCCCGAGTTACTAAACATGGCAATATCTTTAATGTGCACCTAAATCGTTCTTTAATGTGCACCTAAATCTAAGCACACGGGCCTCAAGCATTTTCGCCTCCATCGAAAATGCGCCGCCGCGCCGTATTTTGTAGTTTGAACCACACGTTTGGTAGCACCATGTTAGTTCGCGGAGGCTGCATTTTGATGGACGCAATATGCAGGAAGCCCATGTGCTCAGATTTAGGTTCACGTTAAAGAACCCCACGTGGTCTAACTATCGGGGGGCCGCCACTATGGCATCTCTCACATTCATATCGCCTTCTTTGGACGCAAAACCCCAAAAATTATAATAAGAAGTATAACCGCTTTCTGTGCATCCAGAGAAGCCTAAGCAGTAGAAAAAAACTCGGAAAACACGGGGACGAAAAGTAAGCAGGCGCTACAAGCTAAGTATCCTATAACTAAACATTGCGAAATGCTATCATTCGACTGTCAAGTCATTAAATGTGCGCCAACTGCTTCAAGATCTGCCATCGACCGAGCCTTTCAACATGGTAAAAAATTTGCACAGCTTGCGCTGAGTCGCGTAAGGCTGGGCAGAGCAGAGCTGGTCGGCACTCGGCTGGTCCTGGCTTGACTAGTCACACGTTCATTCACACGTCCATGCACGAGGTGTTCACGCCATCACATTGCAATGCACGAGTATTGGATAGGTATTCATCGGGTTTCATTGGGAATCGCTTGGCAATCACAGCACCAAGTACCTTACTTACCTTATTTACATAAAGTGGCCGAACTTGCAAATTCGAGGCTTGGTCTCGATTAGCTTCCATCACATGTCAAGGTAAGCTTAATTAGCTAATTAGTCGAGCTACCACTAGTTATATTCAGTCTTAATTAGTATTTGGCTAAGCTCGGCACATCTTACATAGTTCGGCATTACTAGGCACACGAGAATCTCAGCTCGGCTAAATTAGGGCTTTTTGAGGTGTGATTTCATTAACTTAGTTATGCGTAGTTAATTAGGTTTTACAATGCTCAACATGGCTTAATAAAGCCTGTCTATGGTTACGTTGGTTTAACTAGGCACATCTGTTCTTAATTTCGCTTGACGTGGTTTCTTCTGTACATCGCGAACCGGACAAACGGCGGGCATAACATACTTGCTGTAAAAAAATGCGAACGGAATAAAATAATACGTTTGGCTGCCCTTCCGAATTCCCGGTGCAGTCGGGCACCGTTTTCTTTTTCTGATGCGTAAAACGAGTCGTTGCCATATGATCGGGGAATGACTAGCCATTTTAACGTCGCAGCTCGCCGGTCTTATCTTTGTCACCGTTAGCAACGAACGCGGCAGGCCAGGCCAAGTCGTGAAGCTGTGTGTTCTGAACTTTTTGTTTCTTTCCTTTTCTTTCTTGCCTTGACGCAACTCTTGACTTCGCGCGATATTCAAAAGATAAAAGTCATGCGGCACGTGGTGGAAGACACGCGAACTAAACGCCGATGTCCGTGAAAGCTGGATCTGATAATGTTTGTGTGAGCCACGCAAAAGGTAGTTCCGGGGGCTGCGCAATCTATATAAGAAATAATGTAGGCATTGAAAGCGAAAAAGTTGTGGCGTCAGAGGAAGGACGATTGATTGTGCTTGAATTTTTGTATTCTGGAAAGGGATGGCGTGTTATTTGTATTTATGCACCAAACACTCATAAGGACCGTGTTGTATTGTTTGAAAGAGTAGAACAATTTCTGCAGTGTGAAAAATGCGTTATCATGCTCGGTGATTTTAACTGTGCTTGCATGGCTGAAGATAGAGCTAGAAGTGTGCCTGCACGAGACAAAAGTGAGCGTCTACTACTCTCGCTGCTCGAAGAATATTACTTGGAAGATTTAGGATACCTACTTTCAAACGTAGGCCGACCCACTTTCACACATTACCAAAGCGGAAGCTGTGCAAGGTTGGATAGGATATACGCTACAGCCTCCCTTGCCAAAGAGTGCGTTAATTTCGAAGTTAAACACGTATCCTTTAGCGACCATAGCCTTGCAACAGCCACGCTTGGAACCAATATAAAAATGTGGTTGATCCCTCTGATATAGGAATCCGTATAACACACGAAAGTGAAACGTGTCTTCACAGAAGTAGTTCAATGTTCATTGCACAATGATATTTATTATTGTCTAATGGTGTTCAGTGGCTACAGCACCCTTAGATGTTGATGCACCCATGTTTACAACTGGTGGCACATCTCCACCACGACAACCAACGACTCACGACTGGGATACACTTTCCGGAGACACTACATGGCACGCACCGGAGCATCGCGCAAATCACACTTTAACTACAGGCGTTCGCAAACCGTGGAAGCGAAACCAAACGGGTTTTCACTCAATCGTTTTTCAACTGACGGTCCGTTGCAGTGAAGGAGCGTGATTTGCGGGTCGGTGACCATCCTGTGGATGTGCTTGGCATACTGCGTCGTGTCAGCGAGCAGCGTCCTGCTGATAGGTCGCTTCGGCGAAGACACGATCACTTCAGTCCTGCATCGGCGTATACGGCAGCCAGTTGGGTCGCGATGCGCTCAACTTCACAAACGCGAAAGACAGAGTACTCAGCTTGAGCCGTGAACGCGCGAAGGCCTCCCGCTCCCCCCTGGCGTGTCCGTCGCTGCACCAAACCAACGCCTACCAAACTGACTTGCGCGACATTGTCTTTCGGCGGCGCTTAATACAGCAGTTCTCGTAGTCGGTACCATCGCACTCGTATGAGTAGACGGCGGAGATACACCATTGTTGCATACGGAAGCTGCACTACGCTGCACACGCTAGCACAACGCGAAAGACGAAGCATGTAACTCACACCAATACAACGCGAAAGACGAAGCACGTAACTGCGTCGTCACCGAGTCAAATCAGCGCGTAGAGCGCGTCGCAATTAGAGCTTCCGTTTGTGGCCTGCGAAATTAGCTTCAGAAACCTTGTCGGAGCTGATTGCGGAGGCAACGCTACGCTTTGTTTCAAGTAGGGCCAACGCCACCTAGGCGGCGTTGGTAGGCCACTCTGATGCCAGCGTCCGTTCGAATGCTGGCATCGAGGCGTCGTAGTGCTGAGGCTACCGCAGCGTTCTCTGTCGGTGTTAGTTGGTGTCATAATGCAGTACTTCTCTTCTCCGCGCTTAGGCGGCGGCACCGCCCCGACAAACGAAGAGCGCCGGTGCAGAGCGAAGGAGTGTGAGATATATAAGGCGCGTCTGAAGCGCTCGTCGCAAATGCGCCGATGGCTCAGTCGGTTAAACGCCCGCTTTCTATCGCCGCGGATCGAGAGGTCATGGGTTCGATTCCCGGGTCTTCCAATTTCGCGTAACTTTTTCTTCTGGTTTCTTTCTTTGTACTGTGTTCATGTACCTTTTAACAACGTCACATCCGTGACGGAAATACGTCAGTGAAGTCTCGGTGAACCCCGGCATAAAACACTTTCGTGTTAAAAAGCGCCAGTTTAACTGGGAACTATGGAAGTTTAATGTGAAGCTCTTAGAAGATGAAACATTCACTCAAAGTGTAAAAGAAAGAATCGAAGAAGTGGCAACGACAGAAACGCACGGATGGATAGCGCAGTGGGAAAACGCGGTAAAAATGACTGCGATTGAAAGGGGAAGCATAATTCATCAGAAAGAAAAGATTAAAGAGAAAGAACTGCAGTGTCAGCTCAATTATATTATGTGCATGGAAAGTGCACATCCCGGCTTATATACAAAAGAAATGCGTGAAGTAAAAAACAAGCTTGAACTAATCGCAACAGAGAAGTACAAGGCAGCAGTGATAAGAACACGAGCTGAAAAGATATGGATGGGTGAAACACCCAACAAGCGTGCGCTGTGTGACGAAGTAAGATATTCAGTTAAAAATGAAATACGTCAGCTTCACTATCACAACGAAGTGACGTCGGAAAAGAGTAAAATCGAGGATGCATTTGTAGAATACTACAGTGAGTTATTCAAGAATAAAACGAACTATACAGCCTGTACTAAAGCTGAGATCATTAAATTAATACCTAAGCTTGACGATGAAATCAAAACACGACTCGAGCTGCCAATAAGTGTGAACGAAGTGAGAAGCGTTATTAAGGAACTGGCTGTAGGGAAATCGCCTGGACCCGATGGATTAGGGGCCGCCTTTTACAAAACGTTCATTGATGAGATTACTCCGATTTTCCATGAGGTCATCAGTGAGGCGTACGAAAACAAAGCGTTACCTCCCTCCTTTCGATCTGCTCATATAGTTCTAATACCAAAGACAGATAATCCAGAAAAGCTATTGTCAGTAGGAGTTTACCGCCCAATAACTCTTACAAACGTAGACTATAAAATATATACGAAAATTTTAGCGAAGGGACTACAAAGTGTTGTCAAGCTGCTCGTAGGACCGCATCAGACGTGCGGCATAAAAGGTCGTTCTATTTGTACGAATGTGCATGTAGCCCGCAGCGTTTTAGAGTGTTGTGATGCCGTGGCGGGACGGGTTGCTATGCTTCAACTCGATCTTGCTAAGGCGTTCGACCGTGTCGCACAGGAATTTCTTTTTTCGGTGCTTGAGCATGTCAATCTTGGAAAAGTAATGCTGGAAGGTTTAAAGATGACTTACAGCAATTGTACAGTGCGAATAATTGTCAGGTCATCCATAAAACAAGGCTGTGCGCTGTCTTCTCTGCTTTTCGCCCTCTACCTTGAACCATTCTGCCTCAGCTTAATTAACAGTAGCAAAATTAGTGGCTTCGTGCTTCAAACGCAACACGTAAAAGTTCTTGCATATGCTGATGACGTTGGTGTTTTCTGCACTGATCGCAAGAGCATAGAAGAGACGATAAGCGTCACCAAGGCATTCTACGAACAGACAGGATGTGCGATAAACTGGGAGAAGAGCGTCGGTTTCTGGCATGGCACGTGGGACGTTAAGCCGCAATCATTCGCGAGCATCAAATGGGCCAGCACACCGTCTAAGTACCTGGGTGTGCCCCTCGAACATTATAACCAGACAGGAGGTTACTGGGATGACCTGACGCCAAAGGTGAAGGAAAAGGTTGGTGGATGGCAAGGCCGTGAATTGTCGATGTTCGCCCGTGCGAGTGCTTGCAATGTTTTCCTGATTGCAAAAGTGTGGTATGTGCTACAGTTTGTCAATGTCTCGCGTAAATGCGCAAAAATTGCACCGTGTTTTTGCGGTCTTCATTTGGGGCTCAAACTGGGAAAGAGTCAGTAGAACCAATCTTTTTCGTTCAGTGAAAGATGGAGGCCTTGGTCTTTCACAATTGTTCGTCAGACAAATTGTGTCGCGGTTTGTGTTTTTACGGGACCAGCAAGACCCGTTTTTGAGAACTCTTATGCAAGTGAGGTTAAAAAACGTAATACCTGAATTTGTTGTGTCTACTGCACCTACAATTGATGGCTGTATAAAAGGCTACTTCAAAGAAGTAGTGATGGCATTCAGGATACTTCAAGCACGTTTTTCACTCGAGTACTTGAGCCTTGTTCCAAGAAAAAGGCTGTACAAAGACTTGATCACTGTAATGATGCCCACACCATTATACAGACCACTACACAATAAAGGCCCCGGGCAAGACGTGCTCAAAAGGGTGAAAAAATTGACCATTAGAGGATCTATAAAATCGTTTTTTCTTTAAATTACACACGAACACATTGCCTGTGAAAACATGCTTAAAGACAAAGGCATATATATATACCATGGACGACAAATTGCACCCTGTGTAACAAACCGGACACAATCGAACACACATTCATCGACTGCTGGGATGCAATATTTTTTTTGGGATGTGTTACAAAGAACCCTGAAGAAATATCTACCGATAACACCTCACGGAATACGTTATCTTTCAGTGCAGAATGAGTTTGGCGTTTCATATGACATGGTAATGTTACTGGGCATTTACAGTATCTGGATCACACGCATGGCCGTAAGGCATATAGATCATAAAGCCAAATGGACACGGGAAAACTTCATTGAATGTGTAATGTATGTGCGCGAGGTATATCGAACGCTGGATGAATCTCCGGATTGTATGGAGGTATTTGATGAGTTGGTGAAAATGAAGTATTTTAATCCACCACAATGGTCGAGTAGACCAATGTGGCTTTTATGCATATGTATTGCTTCACTTCTGAATAAAAAGGTTATAAAAAAAAAAGCCATCGTGGCCTAACGGATAAGGCATCGGTCTCCTAAACCGGGGATGGCGAGTTCGAGTCCCACTGAGGGTACGTTTCATTTTTTTTTACAAAAAGGTTTTCCGCTACATTGTCCTTACCAGAAGTAACACATATTTGTTTCCACTTCATCTCTATATTTCGTTTTTACTGTTTATTATACTGGGACCGGGATTAAAAGCGCGAGCGGAGTAGGCAAGTGGGCCATGCACCATCACTGCGCCTGGGGCAACACTTGCCCAACATGGTTGTCTCAACTGGCAGTTTGCCCGGTGGTGTATACGGTTTTCTCCGCGAAGTTGTGCTTTCTTGTAGGTTTTTGTCAGCGCGTTTTTCACTTGAGTATTTGAGTCATGTCAACCGTAAAAAAACTGTACAAGGACCTTTGTGATGTGGTTCTACCCGTTCCTTTATATCGATCCCTTTACAGAGTTGGTCATGGCCACAATGTATTGAAGCGTGTTAAGGCGATGCTGATACCGGCAGGTGTTAAGAGTTTCTTTTTCAAATTACACACCGGTACGCTAACTGCCAAGTCATGGATGGCGGAAAAGGGTTTCTTTGTTCCCTGGGGCACACACTGTATATTATGCAGAAAGGAGGAGACGATTGAGCATGTATTCCTACATTGTTGGGATGCTGTCTTTCTTTGGGATGTGCTACAACGCACAATCAAAAAAAGATTTTCCCCTTGATGCACATGGGATCCGCTATCTGCCTGTTCAAAGTGACGACGGTACCCCATTCGATATGATAATGCTCATGGCTCTTCATAGCATCTGGAAATCCAGAATGGCAGTAAGGCACGTTGATGTTGATACAAGAGCGCCCACCCAGTACTTCAAAGACAGCATAAGGAATTTTGTCGAGGAGCAAAAGTTCCTCGAATGTACACCAGAGTGGCTGCCGCGTGTGGAATTGTTATTGACAATGAAAATATTTTAACATATGCGCGGTCGCACAAATCGAGCGGCCGTTTTTACCGATGTTTTTGATTGTGTTGTGTGATTTCCAGTGAAAATGTATATTATGTTGGCAAAAGACAGGCAATAAAGAAAAAAAAAAGCCCTCGTGGCCTAACGGATAAGGCATCGGTCTCCTAAACCGGGGATTGTGGGTTCGAGTCCCGCCGAGGGTACGTTTCTTTTTTTTTTTTTTTTTTTTTTACAGAAGGGTTTTCCGCTACATTGTCCTTACCAGAAGTAACGTATATTTGTTTCCACTTCATCTCTCTATTTCGTTTCCACTGTTTATTATACTGGGACCGGAATTATAAGCGCGAATGGAGTAAGCAAGTGCGCCATGCACCATCGCCCTCGTGGCCGAACGGATAAGGCATCGGTCTCCTAAACCGGGGATTGCAGGTTCGAGTCCCGCCGAGGGTACGTTTCTTTTTTTTTTTACAAAAAGGTTTGTCCGCTACATTGTCCTTACCAGAAGTAACGCATATTTGTTTCCACTTCATCTCTCTATTTCGTTTTCACTGTTTATTATACTGGGACCGGGATTAAAAGCGCGAATGAATAATAAGCAAGTGCCCCACCCGCGCATCGCCCTCGTGGGATTTCGGGTTTGAGTCCTGCCAAGGGTACGCGTCTCTTTTTTTTTTGTTTTGGTTTTCCGATACATTTTCCTTGCTTGAAGCGAAGAAAGTCTGTGATTTCATCTCTCGGTTTCGTTTTCAAAGTATTCCATATTTCCATGATCGTTGCTCTTGAAGGGTCTTTAAATGGGGTTCACTAATAGCCGAAGTGTTTGCTGATTGACGATAAATATGTGCTGCTGTAGTTCTTGAACTAACGCTGTTAAGACGCCCCACAAAGTAAACAATTGCGATATTGTAAACACCTTATTGCGAAATTGTGAAAGAGAAAAAAAATTTCCCCATCTCCCGCTAAAAACAACCACGTGTGGATGCGAAGTAGCGGGGGAGATAATTAGCTTGAGCGGGAGGTCCGGGCGCTCATTGCGGCGCTGCACAGAAGAGAGAATGAGGCGCGCGCGCTCCGTCATTTTCATACCGCGGAACTACCGTGGCGCCCCCCTGCGGAGTATGCAACTGTCACACCACCTGTCGTGCGCGCCGCTCCGTAGAGGATTCCTAGAGGAGAGAAAGGGGGAGAGGACGCGCATGCGCTGTGGGGATGTGGGACGTCGGAGCCGCTCCGTAGAGTAGATGATTCCTAGAGTAGAGAAAGGGGGGTAAGAGTAGGAGAGGATAGGGGAGGGGACGCGCATGCCCTGTGGGGGGGTGTGGGACGCGGGGGCCGCTCCGCAGAGTAGAGGATTCCTAGAGGAGAGAAAGGGGGTGAGCGTAGGAGAGAGAGAGGGGGGAGGGGACGCGCATGCGCTGTGGTGGTGTGGGACGCAGGAAGGAGGGACGGACTAAGCCCCCTCCAAACACATGCAAGCAAGATCAAGGAATGGGCTCAACCTGGGCGACAGACACCACCTGCCTAGCCATTGCTAAGCAGCCTCTCTGTGCTCTCGGTCATGACTCTGATGACCGTGGTAGGGTTGACGGCCTTCATATTACTACAGAGTTCTGGTTCGCATAATGGGTGCTTCCCTACTTCATGAAAGTGGCCGGACGCGGGACGGGGGGACGCGGGAGGAACGGACAAAGCCCCGAGCATAAGATGCTTCGCATCTAAAAAAATCTTGCCCATCTCCCGCTAAAGGGAACCATGTGTGGATGCGAAGCAGCGGGGAGATAATTAGCTTGAGCGGGAGGAACGTCGCCGCTCTCGTTTCACGGCAGCGGTCCGGGCGCTCATCGCGGCGCTGCACAGGAGAGAGAATGAGGCGCGCGCGCTCCGTCATTTTCATACCGCAGAACTACCGTGGCGCCCCCCAGCGGAGTATGCAGCTGTCGCACCACCTGTCGTGCGCGCCGCTCCGTAGAGGATTCCTAGAGGAGAGGACGGGGGGGGAACGTAGGAGAGGAGAGAGAGGGTACGTGCATGCGCTGTGGGAGTGTGGGACGCGGGAGCCGCTCCGTAGAGTAGAGGATTTCTAGAGGAGAGAGGGGGGAGAGGACGCGCATGCGCTGTGGGTATGTGGGACGCCGGAGCCGCTCCGTAGAGTATTCCAAGATGATTCCAAGAGTAGAGGAAGGGGGTGAGCGTACGAGAGCATAGGGGAGGTACGCGAATGCGCTGTGGGGGGGTGTGGGACGCTCCGTAGAGTAGATGATTCCTAGAGGAGAGAAAGGGGGGTGAGCGTAGGAGAGAGAGGGGGGGAGACGCGCATGCGTTGTGGGAAGGAGGGACGGACTAAGCCCCCTCCGAACACATGCAAGCAAGATCAACGAATGGGGTCAACCTGGGTGACAGACACCACCTGCCGAGCCATTGCTAAGCAGCCGCTCTATGCTCTCGGCCATGACTCAAGGAATGGGGTCAACCTGGGCGACAGACACCAGCTGCCTAGCCATTACTAAGCAGCCTCTCTGTGCTCTCGGCCATGACTCTGATGATTGTAGTAGGGTTGAAGGCCTGCATATTACTACAGTGTTCTGGTTCGCATAATGGATGCTTCCCTACTTCATGAAAGTGGCCGGACGCGGGACGGGGGGACGCGGGACGGACAGAGCCCCGAGCATAAGATGCTTCGCATCTAAAAAAAGCGGCCTATCGCGGCCTGAGCAATGCTCTCAACATTAGGGGGCTCGCCACTAGAAGACGCAGACGGCAATTTCTGCGCGCACTCCCGTGGTGTGTAAACTTTTGCTCACGCGTGTACATGTACGCACACAAAAAATGTACGCTGTTTCTGCTAGGTCGCGCAAGGCCAAAGTTGTTGAAGGAGCGGTTTTCTATGGCATACCTGACTTAATGTTCCGTGGAAGCGTCCGTACAAGGATTTACGGGGCGTTATGCTACTCAAGCCGTTGTATCGATCCATGTATTCCACAGGACCAGAGAGCGACCTGCTTAAAAGAGTGAAGCGAATACTTGGGCGTCCATCGGTTAAGTCCTTCGTTTTCCACCTGCACGTCAATGCATTACCTGTGAAGACATGGCTAGAGGAAATAGGTATTTTCTTGCCTTGGGTCGCGAACTGTTCACCATGCAATAAACCTTAGATAGTGGAACATATATTTATAGAATGCTGGGAAGCAGCCTTTCCTTTGGATGTTTTACAATGGACTCTAAGGAAGGACCTGGCGATTACACCGCTCAATATTCGTTTTCTGCCAACATTAAATGAAGACACTGTTCCGCATAGCATGTTTATGCGGCTTTCCTTGCATTGCTTGTGGAAGAGCAAAATGGATCTGAGGCACGTTGAACTAAATCCTAGGCCAGTAAGGGAATATTTCATTGAAAGCATGTGTTGTATGAAAGAATTTTATAGCTTGTAACAAGATGGACCACCTTGGCTAAATGTATTGGATGAACTTGTGAACTTGAAGTGCTTTTAGCCGCGTGTCAGCCAACATTAGGCAGATACTTTTACGGGGATTGACATGTCCTACTAATACACTCCTTGTTTTTGTAAGTATTGATAAGCCGGTAATAAAAGAAAAACAAATGAAGCTAAGCATATTTCTGTGACATCATCATTCCATTTCCTTTCCAAAATATTCTCTGTTCCAATGATCGCTACACTCGAAGGATTCTTTTAAATGGGTTGACTAATGACGCAAGTGTTTGCTGATTGACGATAAATATTTGCTGTTGCAGATGTCGAACTGACACTTTTAAAACGCCCCAGAAACAAATAATTCTGATACTATGAGAGAAAAAAAAAAACCCCGGCCAATTGCGGCCTGAACAATACTCTCAACAGCAGGCGGCTCGCCACTAGACGACGTAGACGGAAATTGCTGCACACACACACACACACACACACACACACACACACACACACACACACACACACACACACACACACACGCACGCACACACAAAGAAAGTACGCAGTTTCAGCTAGGTCGTACAAACACAGCGAGGCTGGTCGGTCTCGTGATTTCTTATAGTATGTCGTGGTTAAACTTGGCTGCTTCAAGGTTATAACGTCGTGGTCACGCACTCGGCGTCGCTCGTACTCGGCTTCTCGGATAATTGGGTCCTGGCGCCGCATCCGTTTATACACGTCATCCCGTTCTCGTACACGGCCGGCTTATTTGGGATCATCACGTCGTCGACGCCTCTTTCGAGAGCTCTGACTGAGTATTCGATATCAGCTTGTTGTTGTCGTTGTCTCTCCCGCATAGCAGCGAATCTTGATTCGCGAAACGAGGCCTTCTCCTCGGGTGTACGTACCTTGTTATGGCGACCCATGGCAGCGAATATCTCGACACGGCGCAATTTTCTTTTAGGGGCGAAGCTCCTTACGGCATTACCTCGGCGGTCCTCAATTGTCCATGCACTCTGAGTAGCCAGTAGGTACTGGATTTCCACCTCCAAGGTAGTGCCGGTGTGATATGTCTCCTGTGCGTGATTAAACAATAAAAAAATTCACAACGTACATGTAAAATTAAAGTGAGCTGCGAGTCGCCATGACTCTCATCGACCCTTTAGTATAAATGCGCCCGATCTCACGTCGTTGATGATGTACTGCGCAGAATTCGCGGAAGATTACCGGTTTACCGACGCACCTCCGAAGCTTCGCCCGCTCATCATCATTCACTCCGTGGATATGGTGTCCTCATCTCCAGTTCTCGTCTCGTTTCCGAGAGGGCGCTGTCCTATAGACATGCGTACAATATGGCGGTTGGGTGAAGGTACGCTAGATGGCGTTGGCGGCGCAGCTGCTCTCCGATTGTGCGGACTAGAGTGACCTAGAATAGGGGGAGTGTCCAAAGCGGCGCGCGAATACATGGGAGGAGTGAGGGCCTTTCGCGGTGAACTCCCGCGCCGCGGCGCTGCCGTGCCGGACCCGTTAGAGTTACTGTATATGCTACCTTTAGGTAGCAGAGTTGCGCATAGGTCCGCCATCTTGCCCGTCGAGGCATCCACGTCATGCAGAAAAGCCACCCCTTTCGAATGTAGGAGCCGACGCGGCCCAGCGGCTCCATGCGCTTTCTCGCTCGTTCATAACCCGTCGCTGGCGCAATGACATTGGCTTCGTAGAAAGAAAAAAAAAAGGAGAACTCGAACGAATAATGACTCCAGATGAAACTGGTGCTATAGCTTGTTCAATGGCAGTCACCATCGGAAGTAATATTTTTGTTTTAAATAGCGAACAGGAAAGCTTCCACTTAATTTGTCGAGATTCTCGACAAATTAAGTTCAGCTCATCGCTCAATTCACGTAGTTTTTGACGCAGCGCTTCGGTGGCTCGAGCAAACAACTGCTAGAACTATCACTCCCCGTTTTACAAATAACGCAAGCAAACGAGAATTTTCCGCATATTTACGTAGCTGGCATGAAGTAAACACTCGGTGCGGTTTCGAATGCAATGCCGCACAGTGCCCGGACTGAATTATACTATTTCGACAGACCTGTAAGGTGCATATTCACGCATTCACTCGCGCACAATTTTATCGTTCCGTCCCGTTCGATTTATGTCAACGGCTAGCCAGCCGTTGAACGGTGGGCGCAAAACAATACACATCCCGTTTGTTATCGCCTACTCTAGTCGCAAAAATATTGCCATGAGATTTATAACTACACTATATAGACATATGTTAGTCAGTCGTGACGTGGATGTGCATTCTGGAGCGTACTGTAATGCTGGAATAAGTAGTGAGTTGTATGGAACTGCCTACACATTCGACCTGCAGTGACGATTTCTACGGCTGACGGATGTACTACATGTCGTGATCAATATACGAGCTGGAACACCGATTTCATTCTTATTCGACTACTTGCAATGTACTGATATGACTTTGGCGTACATAATTGCCAGAGCTACCTTTTAGCGTCATGAACATTTTTGCTCACGCCAACTACGTTTAGCCGCTATGACACTTGAAATGTAATTTCAGGGTTCCAGTTCGCACTGCTCACGACAACACATGCTGACCAACATCATTCAACAATTTTACTTCGAGTGTAGCTTTTTTCTAGCACGTGTTTCAAAAGGCAGAGTTTATTTTGAACTTTGAAAATACAAGCGGGTGAGAGCAGAACACGGTCGTTGACAACTAGGACCAACATACCTAGCTTAGCGAGTTGCAGGTTTGGCACTTCCTTTTTTGTCACGGTCACCATGAAATGGGCTATGCAATGAGACATGCAATGGAGAAGAAAGCCTATCCGTTTTCTTGTCGATTCGTGCAGTGGGGAGGGCAGCATCATGTCATCGTCGCAACTTCGCAGCACTGAGTCACGGCGCTACACCGCACAGGCACAACTAACACTGACGTTCACTAAAAACGGACAACGCAAGACACAACCACAACACCAACGAAAAACATTCCGCACTCAGCCGAATCGGCTCGCCGGAGTGCTTGGGCAGCGATGGCGATAGCGGTGGCACCGGTGGTAGGGCAGAGCAGCGGCGGTGGCGCGGCGGTCGCCAGCACCTGCGCGGCCGTGAAGTTGGCTTTCCCTCAAAAGGATGCTTTTTGCGCACGTGAGTGCGCTTGGCGAATGGGGGCGCGAGCGGCGAGTTCTATCAGAGGCGCAACTCTGCTACCTAAAGGTAGCATATACAGTAACTCTAGGACCCGTGGGCTTTCTCCGCGGTGGAAGCCGCGTCAAAGTGGCGAGCGTCTGCTACGCGCCCGATATTTTGTCCGCTAATAGCCAACGTTGCGGTAATATGGAGAAGATTTAATACTGCGTCACTGAAACATAACACTGCAGTGACTCACCACACAGAGAACACGTTTGTGGGTTGTGAAACGGGGATTTTCCATATTTGTTTCAGCCGCTTTGTCACCGCAATCATCCGCACTTACGCGCCCGTTTGAGGAACGCATTCTGAGCGCACCCATCGTGAGCGAAGGTGCTTAATTTAGTTTCGTGGCGAATGACGAACGTTAACGCGCTGCAGAAAAGAATAAGCTGGAGATCACAAAGCTAACACGGAGAACGTAGCAGATATATATACATAGTAAATGGCTATCTCATGCTTACGAGTTTGCACACTTCATGTCCTTTCTTTTATTTCGCGCGTTCGATTTGTTTTACATAGCTGCCTCCCGCGCTTTGCTATTTCAAGCATTTTCATGCGAAGCGGAATGTGTCCGTCAGCGTGGCCGCGCTACCAAAAGTAAAAAATGACTCGCGTAATTAACTCTCGCGTATCGTTCACCTGGTAAGGTAATATGGCATCACTAACTTGACATGCTCGTGATTTGCGTAACGACTAACGGTAATAATATGGCGTGTGGCGCGCAAGGTCACTTTATTCGGCCATAAATAATTCTGACGATGCGTGGTCTGATGATATGTCTCCGTCAGGAAATGAAAACATTGTGATCAGCAATATCGATCTCAAGATGTGGGACTTACCTATACATTTTGAAGCATTGACCGCATGGGTAAAATACACGAAAAAAAAAATCAAGCTCATAAGGTCCCTACGCATTCGCCTAAGACGACTCGGCGGCGAAAGCCATGTTCTTTTTCTCCATTCAATGCCTTAATGCTCCCCCGCCCCCCCCTCCGAAAGCTTTCTGCGCCTAATATGGTTTCTCACTGCTGCCAGGATCGAAGGCATTGCGAGGTTTCTGCACGTCACCTGGTTTTACATGGCCTCCGTGATCGGCCCACGGATCACGGAGGCAATGCAAAGTGACCATATGGGTGATGAAATCTTCACATGACATCACGCTGAATGACGTCACGATGCAGTCACAAATTTTATCGATCTGAGACGTCCATGTGACGTTATCACGTGATATTTTTTTGCATCACTCGTGTTGACAACGCGGGAGGCCGGTGGTTAATTTCCGTTTTGATGAGGCATCTAAAGCTTTCGCCTTTAAAAAGACCAGATAAACCAAAGTAAATGAATCAATTACAGTGCACCATCGTGTACGCCTCACATCATTTTACTAGTGATCGCCAGAAAACAAAGGTGATTCTCAGCTCACAGAAGCTGATTACGCACGCCCGTGGTACGTACACAAGAGGCTTGCTTTATCTATCAGGCCATGTCTTTATATTTATTAAAGAGATGACAGACATGCTGTGTAAGTTAATGGGAAAGTTTAGAGCTGTGGCAGTACTAGGGAGCTTGAGCACGAAAGCGTGGTGTACGCTATATTGAGCTCATCAGCAAAAAAAAAAAAAGAAAAAGAAAAAAAATTGGGAAATTGCAGCCAGGTGCCCGGTTACCTCACACTGAATTACCGCGGGAACAATTGCATTTCATATAACTACTCGTCTACATTTTTTTTGTAAAAATCTCTGAACCGTGCGATCGCTAACCACTGAGAACCTTGAAAATATCTGAAGAATGAGCTGTTTGAAACTGTAACTTTAATTTTATGATATCTGGATATTGGTACTGCATTTTCTATAATACGCTTTTCATGCACAAGCTTGCGGAATAATGTAAGTTTACCTGGCATTGCTTTTCTTCAAATGTCGGAATTTAACTCAAGCTTTGCGCTCGGTGAGCCTTGCTGTACGCTACCTCAAAAGCGAAAATAAACCAACCATATCGCGGTCGTATGGCCATCTCTACCCTTTCTTTTCTTTCCCTTACGTCTTCCCGATGAGCTCTAATAATAAAGTGCTAGTCAAGGCTAATAAATTGTCGAATAAAGCTGTGTGCATATGGCTAGAAAACCACTGGCGACCACGAGCAGTGGTGCTCGTATATAGTGGTGAGCGAAGCGGTCCCTGCGCGTATGCATTTCAGCTGACTGCGCGTGTAACTTACCTTCTTTTATTACTTTTAATTCTTGCATGTGCGATACCATTGCCCGATTACCCGTGCGAAAAAAGTTTCTTTTCGTTCTTTCCTTGTCCCTGCTCATTTCGCGCGTTTTTACGCACGCACCAACGTTCCCAAGCTCTATCACTGGAACTAGGCCACGCTGATGCCGCTTGACACGTGATTTTTTGCATGCTGTTGTTGCCTCCAGACTAACACAACGCTTAAATATGGGTAAGCTCTATTCCGCACCGCATTATTAAAGTTAAGCAGACTTCAAGCGCCCTGTGTGGAAACCGAGCGCAAAAAACTACAGCGCGTAGCAGACGCCCCTCGCTTTCCGCGCGCTCCCGAGCGCGGAAAGCCCACGGGTCCGGCGCAGCAGCGGCGCGTGGCGGCAGTTCACCGCAAAAGGCCCACGCCGGAGCCGGCGCTTTGGACACTCCCCCTATTCTAGGTCACTCTAGTGCGGACCGCCGTACGAGTGTGCTTGCCGGATCGTGCTGCTTGGCGGACCATGGACGACGACCGGTCGTTGAAGTTTGAATAAAATTTCACACACACTATCGCTTTGATTACTGCTGGGCGAAACCACTGAAGATTTCACGGTGTAACCATGATTGCTTCAGTCACCATAACTCTCATCGACCCTTTAGTATAAACGCGCCCGATCTCACGTTGGTGATGATGTACCGGGCAGAATTCACGGAAGATTCACGGTTTACCGATGAGCCTCCGCAGCTTCGCCCACTCATCATCATTCACTCCGTGGATATGCTGTGTTTTTTCACTCATCTCAGGCGTGGTTGCTGCGCAGTTGTTGCCCGGCGTATACGCGGCTCGCCATGACGTCACTCCAGTTGGTCCATAGCGATGTTTGACTTGACGCGAGTGCTGCGGCGCGGTCGGCGCGCAGGTGCTACCCCGGCACACACGCGGCTTGATATGATGTCACACCAGCTGTGCGAGGCGATTGGTTGCTAGGCAACGGCACAACGAGGTTTTTTCGAGATAGGGCCGGACCACAGTGTAAGATATATATACTATTCAGGTGAGGACACTCGCGAGACGCGATCAACCAGATAATGTATCAACGCTGCGCGCCCATCGGTCCGCTGACTGCAGGGGATACCTACCGGCGAGATGACGCAACTTCAAGGCAAAAACGCGTTCCCGTACCACCTGGCGCTTCGCGGAAAATCTGAACTTCCTAGTCAGCGAACGCAGCTATAGCACGCCAGCGACTCAAGTTAGAAACGCATACCGCATTCTTCACGAGCGAAAAACGCTACATGTGGTCGACGCCGGCCTTGTCGCTGATCCGCGTTGGCTGCTATAACAACCGTGCAGAAAGCACTTTCCGCATTTAAGTTGCGTCGTCCCGCCGATAGGAATGCGCTGCCATCACCGGGCCTAGGGTTCCTAGGGTTCCTCGATGCGCGCGCCCCCTTGCAGGGTGGAGCCATTCTTTGAGGGGGTGAATACCGCCTTCCGATCGGCGGCCGCCATTGGGCTCCCCCGCCTCGTCGCGGCTGGTTGAGTGAGACAGGTGCGCGGCGTTTTCTCGGATAAAATGCCCGGGTGTTGCGTGCCACAGTGCACAAACCACTCGCGAAATGGCTATAGACCTTATGCAAAATCTGCTGCCATCTAGCGGCCGCCTTACGCGTTTCCGCCATGTTGAAGGCTAGGCGCTCTCTGCATGTGCACACACGGAGCGTACGCGTCGACGTGTGGCGGCTGATAGGAGCGGCTATTCCGAGATATTTTCGTGTGCTGTGTTGCTCAAATTGAGGAAATTGGGATGTTGAAAAAAGGTTTGCAGGAAACTAACCTCCATGTTATTAGATTTCTTCGCAGCCGACGAGGGGCGGCAGATCGTTCCGTTGCTCCGGCTGCTGCTTACGACTGACGCCGTGTTTACGTTCGCCGTTCTTAATAGATGCGGTATGCGAGAGCATCGGTACTCATCAGAGAGCACTTTCATGTCATGCCGGAACGAAACAGTTTTCGTGGCGCGTGCTTGCAGACACAGACAAACCGGCTTCGTGTACGAGCTTCAAAGCTGCATCGACCTCGGCTACTCGGGCGTACCTGCGCTGCTGTTGACAGCCTTACTGGGTTTATTACATTGCGATAACAATTAATATTAGACAGCTACTCGTGCGCGTAATCAATTCTCAGCGAACGGTCCAGAAATTTGTTATTTCGAGGGGGGGACCCGCATTAATCCGACGTGTGGTCCGGGGACCGGGCAGGTAAGTGTGGTCGAGTGTCATTTTGTGCTCTGTATTCCATGGCACAAAAGAAAAAAATTCGGGAGAGGGCACGGGCCCGGTGTGCCACCCCTGGCCACGCCATTGGCTGGGGCGTGTTCGTAGTTTGTTTTCGATTGGGAAGTTTAACAAGGTAGCGCTTGGTGGGAGATGCTTTGCGCGCGTATTGTCTTACTCCGCGTATACTTCAAGCATTTGATGCGCTATCACTGCCAATAAATACAGAGGGGCGGCCAGGATGGCCTTACCGTACCCCCCTTGCTTTTTTTTATTTATACCCCAAGAAGAGCACATATCAGGTTCTCACAAAAGCTGATCCCCCCCTCGGAAAAATCCCGCATCCACCACTGTGAGTTTAAAAAAAAGTTATGACATGCTTGTGTGTGGCACTTTTTGTATGAAAATCTGAAGAAAGGCTGTTCCGGCAGATGTGTTAGATTAGACCGGGGGGTGCGCTACCGTTGGTTACGCGCTGAGGTAGTTTCGCAAGCGTTCAGTCGGCGACGCAAAACTGTCTTGCTGGAACGGGTTGAAATTGTAAGACATCAGTAGGCCCCGAAAGCGACGATGAGAACGCGAATATTCTTGGCGTATCGTGATATTTATGAGGATAATGTCGAACGGATATTCAATAAAATACCAACTAATCAGCACCTACTTCTTAGAGCGAATAACACTTTTCATCTTCCCTTTTCCACGTGCGTGAAGGTGGAATTTTTTTACATTTTAATCGTGCGATAATTATATACATAACATATACGATGGTGACTACAGCAGCAAAATATTTCTTGTTTCAAAAATATAAAAAAAGGGACAAAGTTTTATTTAATATTAAATGCCCTATACACCAGGCCGACGTAGACTCTCTTATGAAATATACTTTGAAATGGATCAGCAGCACTTTTTTTACCGTCATCGCTGTGCCTCGCCTTGTAGCGCGGTAAAGCCTCCTAGCAACTATGTTACACTACACTCATGATATTCAGATAGCCACGAACTCTTTACTCGCTACACTTAAAACACAGACAAAACCTTATAACCTAGCGCATGGCTTCATTCTGAACGACAAGCTTGTACAATGCCGGTAACGTGTACAGGCCCTTACACACTCATCTGACGTTTTTGTGCCCCGATTGCCCACTCTCAAAGCAGATACAAACAAGAAGCTATAGCAGCGACAGCAATACGATTCGGACGCAAGCCTCCAACATGGCGCCGAAGCGGTAGCTTCGCGAGACCTCCGACAGATGGCAGCAATTTTGCATAAGGTCTATAAGATGTTCAGATTTCCGAAAGATCCGGAAAAAGCGACTCCTGTGGCTGGTAAAGATCAAGTGCGACAAGTGGCAACCCACGGACCGTTCGTGTTTGTGCAGCCTAAGTTATGCCATTCCAGCATTTGGAGAGTTATAACTCGCCGCGCTCACGCTGGCCTTCTCGCTCGACGTAACTCGCCGCAACGTATGCGTTGCCGAAAGAATACTTTTGGGGCACTCACTGTTCTCGCATTGTAGGTCCAGAAACGACGTCTTGGCGTTTGTCAGCTGGTTCCCGGAACGCGTATTGCCGAACGGTGACGGTGTATGTGCGTGTGTGTTTGTGCGCATGTACGCATGATTGTGCGTGCGTGTGTGTGCGCGTGCGTGTCCGTGTGTGCGCGCACGCGCGTGTGTGCGCATGAGTGTGCGTACGTGTCTATGTGCGTTGCCGCTATGCGTGTGCGTGCCCATGTGTGTACGTGTGTGCGCATGCATGTCGGTGAGTGTGTGTATGCGTGCGTGTACGTGTGTGTGCGTGTACGTGTGCACGCACGCGCATGCGTGTGTATGTGTACGTGTGAGCGCGAGCCTGTGTTTGTGTTCGTATGTCTGTGCGTGCGTCCATATCTGCGTGCCTGTGTGTGTTTGTACGTGTGTATCTGTGTGTGCGTGTGCAGGCGTGTGTGCGTATGTGTGCGGGTGCGCATGCGTGTGTATGTGCGTGTACGTGAGTTTGTGCACGTACGCATGATTGAGCGTGCATGTGTGTGTGCGTGCGTGTGTGTGTGTTTCTACGCGTGTACGTGTTTACTCGTGCGTGTACGTGTGTACATGATTTAATGCCATAAATTTAATGATTTAATGCCATAAAAGCCGTATGTGTAGCCCTAAAAAGTAGGATCTGTATTCAACAATTTTTTTTGCCCATCTGCTGTTTACAGTTAGTTAAAAGAGATGAAAACAAAATTCAGAATACTGTGCCTTGCAGGGTGCGGTCCGTAAATGGGGTAGCTGATGAATAATTAGAAAACAAGATCTGAAAATATGGTGTGCAATCAGAGTTTTTCTTTTTCTCGTGACAGCACGTGGTTTTTTTTTTCTTTTTTTTCGACCGGCAGGCAAACTGTTTTTACACTTTTGTGGAAGACACAAAACACACAGACACAATGAAAGGCCATGGGACTTGAGTGCGTGTGTTTCGCATCTTTAACCAATATAAATAGTTACCGATTAGCCCAAGAAGATGCTAACTGAAGGTGTTAACGCGGCTGTCGTGGACGGTAGTTTTCTGCTAATAGCAACTCCAGCTGCTAATGACGCTTTAAAAATAAAGATTAGAGAATAGAAATCTGAGACCTTCACACTGCCGATGCGAAAACTTTGTATTTTTGTCATGTTGTTTGAGTACCACTCGTTTTGACACAACGAACTCTGCATGCAGCCGCGCGACGCCCGTTGGCTGCCTATCGTGGCTATTGGCCTCGAGGGCCACCACTGGAAACGCCGGCGCCACCGTCGGCGTGACGTGCTTGGCAGGATCACGCGGTCTCAGCGGCCGCGTGGGCTGCTTGTGGAGCGCTGCCACGTGCTTTGTTAATGAGTTTCAAGCCCCACCTGCGCTGCGGTCTGTTCGAATGCGGAGGTTTTCTCGCATTTTGAACACAACTGAACCCACTGTAGTAGGAGTGGCTGCATCCGAAAGCGATGAACATGCTGCTCGGTGCCGCAGTGCCGGACGTACGCAACAGAGTCTGGTGTAAGCCGGCACGGTTCACCGGTGCCCGTGGGATAAGAAACTGCATGAAGAGTGGGTTGTAGAGCTAAGAACCGGCAAGCAGCCATCGGCTACGAGTCTTATGTACAACAAGCACTTCCGCGACGAGGACCTTCGCTACTGCGTCGGGGCTGTGATGTTGAGAAGCAGAAAGCGCGCACAGAGACGATCGTTCGCGCGCGCTTCCCGTAGGCTAACGGAGCTTACCTTTCGTGGAATGGAAAATGCGCTGCCTTTTACCTCGTGCGATACCATTTCAGAACGTTCCCGTGCGACCTCTTGATCGTCGGCCCCGTGCTCAGCGTCTACAATATGGGCTGCAGCCATACTTGATGTCATTGTTTAGCTACGTTGGACTTAAAAAAATCACATGGTTCCTTATGCATTCCTTTAAGATGACCGGAAGGCGAAAGCCACCGGTCATCTTCTCCTGCTTGTCAGTCGATGTATTGATTTTATCCACCCCATTCCAAAAACTTTCTGCACCTAACGCGGTTTGGCGCTGCCTCCGTGATCGACTCACCGATCACGGAGGCTGTGCAATGCGGCTATGTCGTGTGAACACGTCATCATGTGGCATCACGTTATCAGGCTTCATGACGAAGTCATAACGACGTCATAAATTTGGGCAATCTGTGACGCCATGATGACGTGATATGGTGACGCGATCACGTGATGGTAATTTTTTTTTGCATTACTCGTGCTGACGCCGAGCATGCAGACCCTATTGAGCATGCAGACCCTATTGGCCTGGATTATCAGACCACAGTGCCACGCTTCAGCTCTAGGCACACCAGAATGCTGCCACTGTGGGGTTACGTGTGCTGCCAGGAACATACACATTTTCTATCGTCTGGCTCCACCGAATACTCTGGGAGCCGCTGATATGTACCCTTACGACACCGCGGCTGTTGTAAGGCTACCTATGATCTACTGGCGCTGACCCCTTTGATCACCGCAAACTGTCTCGGACTGCAGTAGAGAGCTTTCCTATGTACCACAACACCCCAAGGAATTGACCAATCTCAAAAGACGAAATTGCTTTCTAGGGTTTGTAAACTGTAGAACGCTACGCAAGCTGCAAAGGCTTAATTGGAAACATCTTGGCTGGGTGAAAATATCCTATATGCTAAATTAACGCCATGCAAAGTTTTTCGATCGGTCATGTGCCCGGGACCTGCTGTGTCCCTTTCTCGGCGGCTGCCTGTTTCGGTTGTGGAACAGCCACCAATGATGTAGGGGCGTATTCTGTAATGATTCGATCTGCGAAGAGTTCACTTTGGCAACACGCGATTGGGTACTGCCATCGCTACGCCCCTGCCATGCCCACACGGCGACGCAGTCACCCAGTTGCGTGTTGGCAAAGTGAAGTCTTCGGAAGCTGAATCGTTACAGAATACAGCCCTTGGGGCGTGACCGCACGGGATCCGAAACCTCAGGTACAGCAAAAAAAAAAAAAAAAAAAAAGGAAGAAAAAAAGAGTGGCCCTAATTCACTATCCAGTCGTTACAAAGCGTAAGCTGCTGTCATTACGGAGTGGATGACACGTTTGTTTTAACTTAAGTTAGTAGATTTCTCTTTATTTTACTAAATCACTTCAGTAGAGTAGAAAAAAACATCAAAAGTGAAAGAAAGAATAATCCCTGGGTGGCCCCCGGGTCATGCACTGTCCGTGGACGTCGGCTGTTGGTCACCGCCTGTTTGCTCGTCGTCGCCATATTGGTTGGGCGGCCTGGTCTCCAGCTCCTGCGTCGCATTCATACGCCGCATCACAGGGGGCAGCGAGGTCGCCGGTAAAGGCGAGTCGCTGTAGGCGACCGTCCTTGCCGCTGATTTCTCCCTCAGGTTGAGAACGGAGAAGCTGGCCATCGCAGACAGCAAGGTGACGGCCGCTGCCACGCTGAGGATGACACCCAGGCGGATTCCCGAGGAGCCCTCCTCCTTGGGAGAGAAATAAACAATAGAACACCTTCAAATCAGGCAAATGGGAAGTATCCTTAAAGTGACAGTTTCCCCGCCGGGGCAAAGCAGTCAATGCGATAGCAAGAAATTGATATGTTATACGCAGTATGGCTAGGAGTTGACTCCATCAGGGTCCGATCTGGCATAACAGTGCAGAAAACACTGGTACAAGGCAACACGGCCTATCCATGCACAGAAGCGGCTGTTTTCGTGCTGTTTGTCCCTTCAGCGCGAAGTGGTGGAGTATAGCACGTACAGGGGTATGAGTCGTCTACTGAAGTCAGTAGAAAGCACCCCCCTCCTCTCCCCCACTAGCACCCCTTCATGGTCCTTCAGACGGATCCGGCAGGCGCGCGTTTTATGTCTGGTTGGGCCACGCCCGTCTGCAGCCTTCGAAAGCTTTCGCTCGCGCGTAGAACATACCATGCGCAGGTTGATACTATCGATTTGGACTATATACGAAACATGGCGGTGTCAGTGACGGCAAACATTCGCCTCGAGTGTCCATATAATTGCTATCTCTATAAGTCACGGCTGTTACGCAGTTGTTTCTTTTCACGTGTATACACCACGTGGAAGAACTTAGGTGAGAGCTTATGTATGTAACCTCATGCGTCCAGAAGGAACATTTACAGCTGATACCCACAGTTCAGCTGTCTGTATTTTTGACACGTACTGGACCATATACAAGTGATACCCCATTAAGACACCATGCGAACAAGATTTGCTTCGCAGTTGGGTCATTCCAAGTGGAACGTCCCAGCCCAAAATTCGATCACCGATGATTCGATTGAAAAATTGAGCTGAATGGTAACTGTACGAGAGTGATTTTAGTGAAGTATTTTCGTTCAAAAAAATTTGGTGGTCACGTGACCACCCTTTGAATATTCTGGAAAAGTAAAAGTTAGGTGGGAATAAATTACGCGTATTTAACCTTGATACTGGGTACAAGGGCACATTGTGTTTTGAAGCATTCTATTGTCATTGATATTTCACGTGACTTCACAAGTAAAACCATGTATTAATTGTCCGACTTAAATACGCCTAGCATAGAAGCAAGAAAACAGGCGTATTCAGGCAATTTTCTTAAAAAGAGCGGCAACGTTTGAGTCGCAAAAATTTTTTGGCTTTTTTACCAGTCGACATAGTATCTGCTTGAAATATTTTCAGCCTTTGTAAACAAACTTATTTAGAAAAATGCTTCCAAAGTTGACAGGAAATGACTTCTCGGGACATTCACTCCTAAATTAAGCATCAAGGCCATCGCGATAAAAATATATGAGAGGGTTCATTACATGCTCCAACGTCTTCTCTTGTGATGTGGGCAAATCTTTGTCGCTGTAAATTTTGTTTAACGAGAAAAAATAATTTTTGATGTCGACAACCATTGTCACTGGTAGCCGCTGGTAAACCGAAGCGTTTTCCGCAATTTTAGGTAAGTTATTGCGACCGATTATTAGCAATTTCGGTAATTTATATTGTTTTGGCCCTGGTTAGATAATTTTCATTGGTTTTGAGCATTGCTAGCTTTGTTTTAAGCCTTTGTTGACTGCTGCGTCACCATGCGACATGAGACAGTGGATGGACGAGAAGCCGGGTTGCTAAGCGGCTACTCAAAAAGAACTCCTTGAACATTTACTACCACGAGGAGGACCAAAATCTATCAGCAGAGCGGAACTTCTTTGTCGCTTCACTTGGCAAAAGCGCATGCGACTGTGTTGGCGGCCCACTTATATTTTTGTGTTGGCGGCCCACTTATATATGCGACTGTGTTGGCGGCCCTCTGATATATTTTTTATCGCGATGGCCTTGATGCTTAATTTAGGATTGAATGTCCCGAAAAAGTCATTTTTTAGATGCAAAGCATCTTATGCTCGGGGCTATGTCCGTCCCTCCCGCGTCCGGCGTCCCGCGTCCAGCCACTTTCATGAAGTAGGGAAGCACCCACTATGCGAACCAGAACACTGTAGTACAATATGGCCATCAACCACTACCACAGTCATCAGAGTCATGGCCGAGAGCACAGAGAGGCTGCTTAGCAACGGCTAGGCATGTGGTGTATGTCGCCCAGGTTGACTCCATTACGTGATCTTGGGGTTGAGCCCCATTCCTTGAGCTGAAGCTAATTATCTCCCCGCTGCTTCGCATGCCACACATGGTTCCCTTTATTTGTCAACTTTGCAAGTATTTTTGATATAAACGTTTGTGTACATAGGCTGAAAATATTTTTAGCAGATATTATGTCGACTGGTAAAAGAGCTAAAAAAATTTGCCACTGAAACGTTGCCGCTCTTCTTAAGAAAATTGCCTGAATACGCCTGTTTTCTTGCTCCTTTGCTAGACCTGTTCAAGGCGGAAAATTAATATATGGTTTTACTTGTGACGTCACGTAAAAAAAACAATGACAACAGAATGCTCCAAAACAGACTGCCGGTTGTACCCTCTATCAATGTTAAATACGCCATAATTTATTGCCACCTAACTTTTCCTCCTTGCCGGAATATTCAAAGGGTGGACACGTGACCTACAAATTTTTTTTGAATGAAAATACTTCACTAAAATCACACTCATACATTTATCCTTTCAGCTCAATTTTTTTTGATAGAATCGCCGGGGGTCGAATTTTGGGCTGGGACGTTTCACCTGGAATGACCCAGTGGTGTAAAACTAGTAAGCCACTGAAAATAAATGGTGGTGGTGGACATTTCTTCAATTAGATCTAACTGGAGCTAAACATATGCGATTCGTTGCAGTGTTTGGTTTCTATGGGAAGCTACATGCGATACGAAACAAGTCTGTAGCGTTCTAATTGTGAACAACAACTGGACACTTTTGTGAATTTGGCTAAAAAAACACACGACTCGCCAAGAAAAATAGTCAATACTCTATACAGTAGTATTTGGTCGTGTCGTCATTGGGTGCATTGGCATATTTTTAAACACCGGCTAAGTTGAGCTGGGGAATTCTGTGCCGAGAACATACAGTCAGGTGGTCGAAATCGACCACTCGAACAACAATCACTTGAGTCATGAAATCGCCGCTCAGAGCGCCGCATTGCAATGGGCTCTTCCTTCGAGCCTTGTTGCGGTGACAGAGAATCGACATTATTGCAGACGCGTGAGGCAATATAATGGCTGTGTGAGCAGCTGAACGTTCGGAAAGCTCGTGCTTTGTTTTTCCACAATGCGAAAGGCCTGCGACTCGGTTTAGCGCAAAACGAAAGGAAGGAGAAGTGACGACGAAGGCAGCCACTTACTACCAACTGTACTCTTTTGAATGAAATTGTCACATGAATACTGCAACTTGTCCTCTCTTCCACTTTGGCTGCGTCATTCCTCATTCATAAAGCACCTACTGGCCTAATCCCTTATCTAAGTACCAAAAGAGTGCTGACCTCAGCCGCGACCCTGTGGGGCTTCATGACTTCGGCGACCTCGTCCTCCGTCTTCCTCATAGACCCGCGCCGGGGGCACGTCTACCGGGACGATGGGCGCCGCGCCCGTCGGAACAGCGGCCGGGTGTGGCGTTGTAACAGGGGCCGGATCCGGCGGATCCATGGTCATGTCAGCATCCTCTTCTGTGGCTGCCATTCCGTCGTTGCTTTGCAGACGTCGACGTTCAAAATCACGACGACACTCACTGTCTAGCGACGTGAAGACACTGTACTATGGCAATCGCCCGGATGTTGGTAATGATGATCCTTCCACCACGTGCGCGAGCCCCCCTGTTTGATGATGATGATGATACTCATAGGATGATCTCTCACAATGCGGCGTAGGTAGAAAATTGTGGCCGAATTTATAAAACTTCAATTTGTAAGTGCGTTTTCCCATTGGTCAGCCGTCTTCGGTAATATGCCCTGATTCGTGATTGGCTGAAATATTCTCTTACCAAAATATGTAGCATAAGACATTTTCGTAAATACGGGCCCTCGGTCATATTATCATAGGAAAAACTGGGGGACCCTTAAGCGTCGCCTTCAAGAGTTGAACGCGATAGCGATATCCTGTCCCTAGTGCGTACTTCAATCACTTAGTGAATACTATGTAATGGGTAGCATGCTTTAAACCACGAGCAATTATGCGCGTGAAATGTTTTCGAACTTGCTATGTGCCCACTACATGGTATTAAGGGAATACGCGCACTAACGTCTGTGCCTTTTGTAATGGGTGGCTGGCTTTAAACCACGATGCCGTTGTGACATTCACATGTTCTGACGCCCGATGCGAATGTACGCTTGTAACACGCAATATTATTGCGATATTACATGTTGTATTGTGGCGCCTGTGTACAGGACTCGTGTGTTTGTGTGTGTTTGTAAAACATGAAAGTTATTTTCACTGCATTTCCAAACAGAAGGAAGTTATTTTTGCCTGTATTTCCAAGCAGACGTGTGGCTATGTGGTAGAACACCTGCTTGCCACGCAGACGGCCTGGGTTCGATCCTCACTCGGACCCGGAAATTTTAGATGTGAAGCATCTTATGGCGAAGCTTAATCCGGTGGTGGTGGTGGTGGTGTGCCGCGTGCCCACCCTTACTGCGCATGCGCAAACCCTTTAAAAAAATAAAAATAAAAAACATCCTCTCCCCCTCTCTCTCCTCTAGGCATCCCTCCCCGCGGCAACCACACCCTCACTGCGCATGCGCCTCCCCTCCTCTCTCCCCTCTTACACTCCCCCCCTCTCTCCTCTAGGCATCCCTGCCCACGGCGTTCACACTCCCCACTGCGCATGCGTGTCACCCCCCTCTCTCTCCTCTCCTACGCTCCCCCCCCTCTCGCCTCGCGACGCCGACGCAGGCAGCGTCTGCTAGCGAGTTTCTTGGTTGAAAAAACCGACTGCTCGCGCTGCACAACCGTTCACGGGCCACCCCGTATATATGGCAATGGATCTTGACCTCCAAGGTGGTGCCGGTGGGAGAGAGAGAGAGAAATAACTTTATTGGGTCCAGCGGTTTGGGGAACAGGTCCCCGCCTAAACGGCGGCCAGTAGCCCTTGGGTCCTGGCGGCGTTTTCGGCCAGCTGGACGGCCCAGAGTTGCTCTTCCGGATCCGAGCTTAGCAGTAAGGCCTCCCACTGCTCATCGTTTTTCTCCTGTGCGTTGTTGAACAATAAAAATTCGCAGCGTGCGCGTTAACTAAAAGCCGACTGCGGGTCTCTGTGTCCAGTCGGAGTCTTCTGTCTCTCATTGCCCATTAGCAGCGATTGGCATGTTCCTGTAGGAAACACTGCTCCGTCACTGCCTGATTTGCGCCTCCCCAGTTTTCTCTCCTGCGCAACACTGCGATGAGCGCCAGCGTCAACGCCGCCGCCAGTGTAAGCGTTAGCGCCCGCTGCTTCACATCTACACATGGTTCCCTTTAGCGGGAGATGGTGTAAATTTTTTATTATTTATTTTATTTGCATCTTTCTCGATTTTTCGGTCACGGACAAGATGATGATTTTTCGCTCACAACCAACGAAGCCGGAATTTCTGCGAAACGAGCTCTTTAACGCTCTCGCGTTAAAACTACAAATGAAGATGCGAGAGACACCGATCAATCAAATTATGTGGTTCTGCGTCACCTAATAGTCGGTAATGCGTAACCAAAAGATCGTCTTGACTTTATTGAAACACGAGAGGAAGCTGCCTTGGGAAAGCGGTGCTATGCCACCTATCTCAACGATGTAAATAATCAGGCAATTGAGAAATCTGCTGAGTACACAACAGATTCTTCTTTAATAATTGTGTCATTTATAATTACATTAGATTCAACAAATACACCAGCAGTCTTCGAGTGGTTACGTCGTCAAGGAGTACTTGAAATACATGTGAATACAACAGCCGTCATCTATAAAGACCACGAGCTACTTTGCATTTCCACAACAAAAGGGAAAAAAATGCAGTCGGAGAAAGGGTTACATTTTTTTTTGGTGTACTTCACTGTATGATTGGAAGTGCTCAAACGTCTAGATGCGGAAAAACTTGGAAAATTGACTCTTACACTACGTCTAGGATGACCCGAAGACGAAAGCCTCAGTGGCCCAGTATATAGACCCATTTCTCTCACTAGTATACTCTGCAAAATATTAGAACACATTCTGGCTTCTGATATAGCTAACTTTTTTAGAGTCGCACTCATTTTTCACACAATCGCAGCATGGATTTCGCAAATCATACTCCTGCGAAACACAACTAACGCTGTTCGTACATAAACTTAAACTCCCTTCTTGACAACGGATCTTTGGTCGACTGCATTTTCCTAGATTTGTCTAAAGCTTTTGACAAGGTGTGCCACAAACTGCTCATTTATAAATTACATCTACTTAAACTTCATCCTAGCCTTGTAACCTGGATTGAAAGTTTCCTTACTAAGCGCTCTCAATTTGTCTCAGCTAATGGAATTAATTCTGAAGAATGTGCAGTAAATTCTGGTGTACCACAGGGCTCCGTCCTCGGCCCTCTTCTTTTTCTAATATATATTAACGATTTGCCATCTTCTGTCTCCTCATATGTTCATTTGTTTGCCGATGATTGTGTAATTTTCCGTGAAATAACTGGACCTAACGACGTCTCCCTTCTTCAATCTGACCTTAATGCTGTACTTAACTGGTGTAACACATGGCTTATGGAACTGAACAATAAAAAATGTAAATTCATGCGTGTGTCCAGAAGAATAACTAGTTTACCAGCCTATAACCTAAATAACACACAATTAGACTGTGTAACTTCATACAAGTATCTCGGAGTTCATATCAGTAACAACCTAACATGGAATACTCATATCAGCTACGTTGTTTGTAACGCTAATCGCATGCTCGGATATCTTCGCCGTAACTTCGCAAAATCACCTTCATCTGTCAAACTAATGCTGTTTAAAACACTCATTCGTACTAAACTTGAGTATGCCGCATCGATTTGGGATCCATATCATAATAATTTGATGCGTTCATTAGAAATGGTACAAAATAACTCTGTCCGCTTTATACTATCTAATTACGACCGAAACGCGAGCATCACACTAATGAAAAACTAACCTTAAATTACCTACACTTGCTTCTCGTCGTAGAATGCTCCGTTTAACACTTTTTCACGAACTCTATCATCATTGTCACCTACGTGATTTGCTAATACTTCCTCCTCATTATGTCTCGCGCCGTTTAGATCATGCTCATAAGGTCGGCATTCCGTCGTCTAATACTGAATCATTCCGACAGTCATACATACCACGCACATCAAATGATTGGAATTGCCTTCCCGTATCACTAGTAACTATTTCAGATCATGACAGATTTGTGAATTTGTTAACCAATCTTTCGTAAACCCTGTTGTATTTTGCATCTTCCTGGCCATACTTGTATAAATAATCCATTGCACAATTACGTGTTGTATGTTGCCTTGTTAAAGCTATTA
Organism: Rhipicephalus appendiculatus; assembly: GCA_030522465.1. Lineage (NCBI taxonomy): Eukaryota > Metazoa > Arthropoda > Arachnida > Ixodida > Ixodidae > Rhipicephalus > Rhipicephalus appendiculatus. The sequence continues at coordinate 46,380 of JALIZH010006683.1, forward strand.
TTGTATATTTAGTGACGTTGTTTTTTTTATTATGTATATTTCTGCTGTACATTCATGCTATACTGTGCCTACCATTAACTATTATTGTATTTTATTGCCTCTTTGTACTTACAGTATTGTATTTAGTGTCTTACCACTCCCCTCTGTAATGTCTGTTGACCCTGAGGGTATAATAAATAAATAAATAATAAATAAATAAATAGAGGCAGAAACGTCTCGTCAGAATTCGACGAGCTGTTTGGCTCACGGCGTCTCATTCCCTGCGTGTCGCGCTCCCCCTAGTGCTGTATGCATCTTCGTCCTACCACGCAATCCACTAGGCCCTGGTTGCGTCTTCCATCGCCTCTGCGCGTTACTTTATAATCTTCAGTAGGCCCTGTAGCGCGAACGCCGCAAAGAAACGGGAAGTGCCCTTGTATTGCAGTAGGTATAAATAGAGGTAATAACATTAATAATAATTGATGCGGTTTTATGTCCCGAAATCACGATATGATTATGACAGACGCCGTAGTGGAGGGCTCCGGTAATAGACAGTTTTAGCAAGTTACGGAAATACGGTGCGCAAATACGGTAAGGGCAATACGGTAGTGTTCCTTCTTTCTCGCTCGTTCTTTTGTCGCTCCTCGTTTCAGTGACACTGCGTGCCTAGAACGACACGTTTCTCATTAACAATGCGTAGGCTGACAGGCAACAATGAGGCCTGACAACCCCAGAGTAATTTTTGGGAAAGCCTTTGTCGTGTTGGGGTACCTTCACTGGCAAAAGGTCTACAACCGGAAAAGGAGGAGCGGTACCGTCATACGGTAGCGTATTTGCTTACCGTATTTCCGTAACTTGCTAAAACTCCAATATTGACCACCTGGTGTTCTTTGCGTGCCCCTAAATCTAAGTACACGGGCCTCAAGCTTTTCGCCTCCAACGAAAATGCGGCTACCGCGGCCGGGATTCGATTTCGCGACGTGCAGGTCAGCAGTCGAGCACCATAACAACGAGATCGCCGTGGCGGGTCAGGCATACATATAGGATACTGCTGCGGCGGATGATACTTACACTACTCGGTGCTAATGAAAGCGATAAGATCAAGTAGCCCAATTTCTGGGTGACTATAGATTTTGTTGTTGTTTTTCGAACTCTTCATAAATTCTAGTCTATATCTCGATAGAAACTTATCTATTATAGCAAGAAGGATAATTTAGTAGTTCTTCCGCTATTACAAGATATTCTTTTTATCACGCATACGTAAGTACAAGTATGATGATTATGATCTGTGAGAATGAAGTACCGCGGCGTGGAAGGCGGATTTTGACTCCTTCAAACACGGTGCAGAACAGCAAGAGAGGCCACACGGTTTTAGGCCAATCCCCCATTTGGGGGATGTGCCACGAATACAAACTGATGGGATACGTGTTCAATACGGAATTATGGAGGAAAAGAGGAGACAGAGGCAATAAAACATTTATTACTGACAAGTTCAGTCGCTAGTGGTTGAACCTCCTAGTCCGGAAGATCATTGTCTCTTAACACTATGTTCTTTTAGGTAACTTTTACACCGCCCAACAGCACTTACTGTCTCTTGCCGCCGTCCGGGCTTAGTCGACCAAGGCTTGTTGCTGTGCTGGGTCAGAGCTGGACAGGGTCGCCTCTTTGTCGACTATTGCAAGATTACCTGTCGCCGATGTGTTTGGATAGAGCGAATAAAACTTTATTTTACGACCACGAGTGCATTCTCTTCGCCCAGAGGTGGGTGTCTGGGCGAGTTCAGGTTTTCATGTCTCACAGCCGACGCTCGAGCCCTCTACACCAGAGTAAACTGGTAATGAGGGTTTAGACATGTCAGCAACGAATCCCACTGGGCTTCCTAATTTTGTTGTACGCCTTGTTCGTCTATGGGCGGGATACTTGGATTATTTCGACATTCCCCATACACATGTCGTACACGTACAGGGTGTTGGAAGTTTCCGGGTAGTATATATGCGCCATTTCTGCTTAGGTTTCCCGGGCACATTTTTTGGTGTAGTGTATCATGCGAAAAGGTGCCTGCCTGAAGCCTTCCCCTAGAGAAAAAAATGTCCCAGTTTCGCCTGAAATTGGAATGTCACACGAAGATCGATGAGCAGCTGGATACTTTCAGCTTCCCGCTGAAACACGAAGAACGACGCTCGAAAAAAGAACGCGCAGGTATACACAGGTCAAGTGTGAATAACAACTGTCACAGTTGTTACGCCTTTGTGCCTAAGCAACGCGCTTCGAGTGTCGGCTACACAGAACCCGATGCTAGTATATATATCGTCTTTCAAAGTGCGGCGCACGGAATGACCCCTCTGTGTCTCCTGTCACACGGTGGCGTCTGACGCAAGGTGTGGGCGGTGTTCTTCATTTTTTTCGTTCCACATCACGACTGGGTACAGAAAGGGGCCCCTTTTTCGTGCGCGTCTCAAGGGCAGTTTTCAAATTGAAAGAAACTGTAAGAGCGTTCAGTGATAGACAAGCTCCTGTAAGATCTGCATAGCGCCAGTGGTAATAGGTGTCTATAATAGCTTGCTGTTATTATGCCGGCGCATGCATGGTGTGTGGCTCAGTGGTCTATTGCAGCGCGCTGTGGAGCGAGGGATCGCTGGATCGAATCCACGGCCGGGTGCCTTAGAATTTTTTCATCTGATCTACTTTTCTATGTGATATATATATATATATATATATATATATATATATATATATATATATATATGCCGAGAGTATCCATACAATTGATATCGCAATAAGTTAATTACCGTCGTCGGTATGAGCCAGCTACCTAGGGGTCTACACCTCCATTCTTTACGCCTATCTAAAGAATCTGCTATTATCCAGAAAATAATCAGAGAAGCCGGTATATAACGAGTAATACTAAGCGTTGATGGATCAACACCAGAAGAAAGGGCCGATTATAAGAAAAAAGCGCGTTTAGGAAACTAACAAAATTTTGTAACGTTATTGGTGTAATCTGTAGAGTACTAGTCTGCTTGTAAAGATGGTAAGCTGAGTTAGCTGGCTGGTGTTCATGATGAAATATTCTGGAGCCCTTACGTGTTCGACAAATGACACAAGTAGTAACGAGAACAGGCCCTAACTCTCAATGAAAGATTGCGTCAAAAATCAATAAGAAGCAAAAAAAAGAAATAAAGGAAAGGCGGGCTATAATCACTAACACGTGGCATTTCAAGATTAGCACACGCTTCACTACAAAAAAAAAAAAAAAAAAAAGAGAAACATTTTTATAAAAACTTTAAGGTGTCATCCCTTATTAGACGACCTGATATATCGCCTCCGCATGTGCTCAGCAGCTTAGTTTCTGTTCCCTAGTCAAACTGACGGTTGGCAGCCGCAAGTATCTCCTTTTTTTTTTTTTTTCGAATGTGAACTGCTTGAATGATCTCACGCAGACGCTGCCCTTCATGCGTAGGAAAAATAACGGTGTCTGTTAAGTGCAGTTCAGTGAGCTACCAAATGTGAAGATCTGGTAACCGCCAGTTAACGCCCATGTTCATTTAGCCTCACCTGAACGCCCCTTCCGCTTTGGCTGATGCATTGTCGACCGCAGGAAAGTGGAATTTGGTAGACAATGCATACTTTGCAATCAATGAACTGCATACATTTCGCGATTCTTCCCATGAGTGATTTAGTCTATTGTTTACCATTGAGCAGAGTTTCGACAGTTTATTTGGCGAGATAAAGATTACATTGATACCGTAGAAGTTGGCTATATTTTTTATGCCGTAGCCTGGCTGTATGCACACAGACGAATGTATTGAAGCCATTCAAGTACGAGCACAAGCACCATATATATAAGCGCACGAAATATAATTGAATAGATGCAAAATATTTGATCAAATTAAATAAGTTCAGTAGTATACGCTCGAGATAAACGAATTAACGCTATTCGCCGTTGTGCCGTTGAAGGAGGCTGATAGTCACGTGCTCTGCGTGAGCGTAGCCTCCCCATCATTGCTTGTGGTGTCCTCAGTGCCTTCGTCAGTCTCGGCCCGACCATCCACTTCGGCTGCGGTGTCGTTCGGGACGAACACCAGCTTCGTGCCCGGTGTCTTCGCATTGGTGTAGGCAGTGCTCTCCTCCGTGTACTGCTTGTTCGTGTTAGTAGTAACGTAGTAAGTCGCTGCCGCGGCAAGAATCGCGACTACCATCGCCGTGCATAACATGCAGATCGCTCTGGCAGCTCCGCTGGAGCCGCCCGCCTGCGAAAGAATTTAATGGGAGATGCAAGCAATTCCGATAAATAAAACAGGGGTGTTTTTCAAGTAACACGGTATTTCACAATGATAGCCGTACACTGTATTTGTGTTACCACTTCCTTTATGTAACGCACAACATTATGGTGGATACAGTGCAATAGTTTATGGCATCGCCTGCGATGTCAATGACAGTATGTTCGCCGCTATTCGTAATGCCCATAGACTTGACCTCCACACCATCAAGCAGATGCCAGGAGGAGGGTTAGCAGACGGCAAAGTCGTAGCCACTCCCTTGTTTGGTTGTGCTAGCCTGATTGTTAACGCGATGGCAGGAAAGAAACACTACGACATCGTATATTTCGAGCCCCCAGTAAAGAAAACGCGGCCTCCATGGCGAGATTCTTTCTTGTGATACGCGAATTTTACGTGAAAATATGTCGTAATTCACCGCGGTCAAGTCATGCTGCCGATGATGGTCCACAGCGTACACATTTCAGCTTTGAGAAGTTTTCTTATAGCCAGGCAGCTTAGCGAATTGTTAGTGTATTCAGTGATGCTACCGAGGTCTTCTGATTTGGAGCAATTTTTGGAGCAGCAAAAGTTTCATTTTGGAGCACTTTGTAGCAGCAAAATTTCCATTTTGGAGCACTTTGGAGCAGGTAAATTAGCATCTGGGAGCACTCTGGAGCAACTAACATCCTAGAGTAGACTGGAGAAGCAAGTTGCATTTACATTCAGGGACCTGAATAACTATTTTGGGGCTCTTGTGAAGCGCTAGAAATATTTCGATTCATTGCAAATCTCAAGGAACCAATCATCTCAGGAACACACTCTATTTCACTCGATGATGCAGGAATGAGGGCGTCATGCGGTTGAGCATTTTGGGACAACTTGTTCAGCGATTATTTTCGTAGCACATAAACAGAATACCGGTTCAATAAAATCGTACTTTATGAAATAACATTCTAAATACATGTATGTGGTAATCAGCAGACATTGTAGACAATCGCTGCGACCAGGCCCGTAGCCAGGAATTTTTTCGGGGGGGGGGGGGGGGGGGGCCCACCTGTTGAAAACCCCGAAAAACACCTATTTTCATCATGTGTTCTCGGTAAAACACCCCCACCATCCGAATTTCGGGGGCGGGGGGCCCGGGTCCCTAGCCCCCCCCCCCCCCCCCCCCTCTGGCTACGGGCCTGGCTGCGACGTACAACAATGCCTCAACGCTAAAGACTCACACTGTCCCAAATGCATTGCCCTAAGACGACTCCAAGCAGAAAGAGAGGTTCTTTTTCTTCACGATCGATTATATTGCTGGGCGTAACATGACGTCACTAGCTAGCCTCATAAAGCCAACCTCCTCCGACACTCCTTTCCCTCTCTCTGAGGCCTGGAGCAAGAGCATTCTCACAGTACTTCTGGACTATCGTTTGCGCATGCGCAGGGTTGCCCGGATATGGAGATCCGCTTCAATCGAGCTTCCGCGAAAGTGTCAGAAAGTTTGTTCAACGGTAGACTGCATGATTTAACAAACTTCGTTGTCTTTTTGTAGTGAAGTTGTATATGGCTAGGGAATTCTGTTTGTACACCGAAAACCCCCTGTAGTGCCCTCTAGAAAACAGGGCAAAAAAAAAAATAAAAAATAAAACTCACAGGGAAGGTCCATTCACCTAAGACGACTCGAAGGCGAGAGCCATTTTGTTTTTATTGCGACAGCAATTATATGGACATTCTCGACTTTTGCCGCCGCCGTCATGTTTTGTGTAATGTCCAAATCGATAACATCCCCCCCCGCGCATCGTATGTTTTACACTCGGGTAAAAGCGCGCGAGCGGGGGCGACGAACGCGGCTGAAGCAGAGATAAAGAGAGCCGGCCTATCTCCGTTGCATGGAGGCCGCATCCGATAACATCACCGCGCGCGCCAGGCCTGCCATCGATTGCTACTCAAGCAGACAGGAACGCCACACCCGTCTTCAAAGAGCATGAAATAACGCAAAGGGAGGGGCGGGGGGGGTGTTGTGTCGCTAGAGCAGCAACACTGAACTTTGACTTTAAGGGCGCGGTCGCGATCGCTGGCGCGCGCTGTTTCGGCAGGCATCACAGACGGCTCGTATTACAAAAGTTACGTGTTGTGCTCTCAACGCGCACAGACTGTACGAAAACGCTTCTCTCCCTGGAGCGGCCACTGATCCTTGATCCGGAAGGCGCCAATACCATCGCCGCGCCATTTTGGAGGTCCGTTCATACGCGCCGTTCGTGCTGCACGTACATCGGCGTGCAAGAGGTGTTCCGGAGGTCTCTAGTCATCCAAGTTGCCGTACGGGTCTCGAACACAGCGCGTGCAGAAAGCTTTTCGCGCATGCGGCGAGTGCGCGGACCTTCAAAATGGCGACCCCGCCGCTAGCGCTTCTCGCGGATGACGTCAAGCCTTACTTCGTATAACAATACAATTTGTTGGTATCGCATTCACTGCTTCGAGCTTACGCGAAACTAACAAATTGTATTGTTACACGAAGTAAGGCCAGCAGCTCTTTTGGACCCGATCTCGCGTAACTAAACAGAACACTGGTTAATGGGAATATGGCCACTCCAGGTGCCGAAGCGGTTTTCGTGTTGTCAGTTCTTTAAACACGAAGTAAGCGTAGAGAGCACAGCAAGATTACGAGCAGTCTCACCATGCCTCGAGATAGCACGCGCCAGCGACTGCGCCCTTCGAGCGACGCAGCCTCCTACCCCCCAGAACGAAGCGATGAATGCGATTTTCAAAAAATAATTAGAGGGCAAACACACGGCACATTCACACACGCACACACCCAGGCACCAAACACGCACCCGAGTGTGTGGGCGTGTGTGAATGTGCCGTGTGTTTGCCCTCTAATTATTTTTTTGGAAATCAGCAACCAACTAGCCCAACAACGAGTTCTTTTACTATGAATGCGATACCGTGATTTTATAATTTTTTTTAACCATCAGCTATTGATCCTGGAAAGCGCGGGGCGGAGGTGTAACATTGTATCTATTCCTATGGTGTTCCCAGATTTCATTCCGCGACGTCCAGAAATAGACGTGACAAACATTCTGGCGGCACGCGTGCAGTTATTAGTGAAAATTGCTTTAATTACGTGCAGTTCGACTCTGGAAACGAGCTATCAGCAGCGTTTCTGGAAAGGACGACGTCCGCCGATGAATCGCCGCCACACTTACACGCTACCGATTCGCCAAAACGTCACGAGCCACTGCGGAGAGCGTGTTTTGCCGTTGGGCCGACTTGCACAACAGAAGCTGCATCGGCACCGCGCATAGGATCGTGAATTACTTGGGACGCACGCGCGACCACTGTTTCTTCAGCGGAATAATTCTTGGTACGTGGTTGTGACTTTGGCCGCCCCGAGAACACGCTGCACATGTTTTTACGCGCCGGCGTGGTTATTGCTGGTGATATACCCCCCCCCCCCCCAAAAAAAAAAAAAATCCGAGACTTTGGCGCAGTTTGGCGCAATTTCCGTTGATATTATCAGGATGGCGCAGTAAATCTGATTAGGCGCACTTTGGCGCAGTTGGCGCAGGAGTGGAATCACTGGTGTATTGCATTTTTTGTTGAAACTCACGCTGGTTCACTTGTATATAGAGTATCCGTCGGTTTTTTCGTAGTGCATGAAACCCAAAACATTGTAAGCGGGGAGTCGCGTGAGCTCGCGATGTCCTGTATAATATCGTGGCCTTCGTAATCAATAGGTGATATATCAAAATAATACGCCTTATCAGAAAAGAGCTGTATGAATCGTGCGAGTTTCCTTTCAGTCTCTTACGGCGACCGAGTGCAGACCGCGTTGCGGGCTCAATCTTGTACTCAGCAGACTTCGGAAGGACATTCAACGCGATTGAAGAAATCTCTGTATCTACGTTAATGGAGCTCAGCTCAACAAATTTGTTCGGAGGTCCCGCTCTCAACGTCGCCCTTTACCCGTGTGTTGCTTTCAAAGCCAGCGCAGAGAACATGTACATGGCCTACGCTGTGCTGCTCCTTTTCTAACTTTAGTGGATAGGTGGAAGAGCACTAAAAACAAAGTGTTCTCCGAGCCCACAGCGTAGAGAAGGAGAGGCGGCGATCAGGAAAAAAAAAACAACTGTTGAATAGCTTTCCACAGTGATGGATAGAGACAGCCTTGACGACGAAGATTTTTCACTGGACATTGAAGCCTGTGAAAACACCGATAGTGAGAGCGCTGATGAAAATGCTGGCGGCTGCTAACTCATGAGGAGCGATTCTCTTTCACGTGCTCCGCTGGTTAACCAGCGGTACGGAGTATTTTTCATAATCTCAAGTCACTTGGTGTGTATTTGATGTACAGTAGCGTTGAGATTAAAATAAAAGAATGGATTTTTCTGATGCGGTGCATGTAGCGCTACTTTTGTGGCCACTGCTGCCAAGGCTCGACCAGCGAAGCGAAACGTGCAGTCGCGGGCACAAACTGCGCCGCTGAGTTACCAAATAAACTTAACCTGTTCTGCCCGAACGGCGTCGTTGTTAAGAAATTCTTCGACGTTGCGAAAAACATGCGTGTGCATTCGTTTCCAGGTGCTGATAAAACCTGCAACATCCGAGAGAAGTGAGCTGCGCACACCGCGTTCCTGAACACGCAAGTAATGACGACGGCTCATCACGTTTAGAACCCATCGTCTCGCCAAACATGCGGTGCCGTGCAGCTACGATGGATTTTCTCGCTAAAGGCCTATTACTAAAGCTTACCCGTCAGTTAGGCTTGTTACGTATATTGTGAGGGCCATTCAGCTCATACGTGTACTGTAACACACAGAGTATTTCGCAAAGCACCATTGACGCGCGGTAACGGAGCTGAAATATAGCCTTTCACATCGCGGTCAATGATGAGATGACGTGCATTTAGCGTTTTCCATGATTTGGGAAAGTATTTTGGTGTCATTTGATTTCAGTGCAGCTCATTACCTCATCCGGTGACAGTGACACGGGCCGTACACTCTCAGTACGGTCCTGGATAATAGCCTCGATATAGGCGGCATCCTTCGACGTACTGTTTATTATCACGGCTATGGACAGCCCAGCGAAGAGAAGTACGAGGGCGGTCCGATAAGTACTTAGCCTCACCGCGAGAGCGCGACGCTATCGCATGAGACATATACTGACGTTGAGTACGCTCTCTTAGAGGGACACATGCAAATGTCCAGTCGAATCGGGCTCGCAGTTTTGTTTTAGCCGCTTGAGGAAGCAGGGGATCTTCGTGTGTCCGTTAAAAATGGAAAAAGAGCAATATCGGTCGGTGATTTGATTCTTGTTTTTGGTAGGGAAATCGCGCAGCGAAATGAAAGAGCGACTGGATGCCGTCTACGGTGAGTCTTCTCCTTCGATGGCAACCGTCAAAAATTGGTTCAACGAGTTTAAACGTGGTCGCACGTCGGTTTTTGATGAGTCACGCCCAGGGGCCCCGCAAACGGCTACCACGGCCGATAACGTGGCAAAAATCCACGACCTCGTTCTGGCAGACCGCCGACTGAAGGTGCGCGAAATAGCTGAGACAGTAGGCATCTCAAAACACCGCGTGGGTCATATCCTGCATGAAATTTTGGGCATGAGAAAGCTGTCGGCGCGATGGGTGCCGCGTTTGCTCACTCCGGACAACAAGTGCGTCCGTGAGACCCCTTCGGAGCAGTGTTTGAAGCTGTTTAAGCGTAATCCGAAGGAGTTCCTGCGCCGTTTTGTGACCGTCGACGAAACATGGATCCACTGGTACACACCAGAGACCAAAGAACAGTCGAAACAGTGGACTGCACCCGGAGAACCTGCTCCGAAGAAGGCGAAGACTGTCGCATCGGCCGGAAAGGTGATGGCCACCATTTTTCTGGTATTCTCAAGGTGTGATCTTCATCGACTACCTTGAGAAGGGCAAAACGGTGACAGGACCCTACTACGCCGAATTACTGGGCCGATTCGACGCCGAATTGCGAAAAAAACGGCCACATTTGGTGAAGAAAAAGGTGCTCTTCCACCATGACAACGCGCCAGCTCACACCTGCGCCGTCGCCACGGCCAAATTGGTCGAACTGGGTTACGAAGTGATGCCCCATCCAGCGTATTCTCCAGATTTGGCCCCGAGTGATTTCTTCTTGTTTCCCAACTTGAAAAAAGTCACTCGCCGGACAAAAATTTGAGTCGAATGAAGAAGTTATCGCCGCCACAGAAGCCTACTTTGCAGCTCAGGAGAAAACGTATTTTTCTGACGGGATCAAGAAGTTGGAGGATCGCTGGGTCAAGTGTATAGAGTTGAAAGGGGACTATGTTGAGAAATAAATCGACACCATTCCAAAATTTTCGTTTTTTTCTTTTGAAGGCTAAGTACTTATCGGACCGCCCTCGTATACGTTACTCTCTTCAGGCGGCCTCGAACCTGAGGAGTGCCCGCCTATAAACTATCGCTGTAAGCGGCCGAAGTCCGCATACGGCCCCGCAGGCCGATGCGCGTACGAGTTGAGCGGCAAGGCGGCGGGGAACAGGGCGAACCACGCATGCGCTTGAACGAAAAAAAAAAAAAAAAGAAAGAAAGAAAGAAGAATTGAGACGCGCGCTCCGCGCTCGCCCTGCTCGCCCGGCGCGCGCGCGTGAAGGGGAAAAAAAAAACCAACAGACGAGAACCGCGGAAGCTAAGAAGTTTCGTGTTCGCCGCGCGGCCGCTCCATCACGAGACGTGCAGGCGGCAGAACTTTTGAGGCCGGTAACCGTCACCTGTTTGTCAACGTACTTGGAAAGCGCTAAACTGCGTCGGCTGCGCGCTTTGCGCCTGCCGCTGGGTGATATGTTTTCATCAATGGATATGAAAGGTGTGTGTCGAGGGCAATGTAACGCGCCGCAATGTGAGTGCGATGGATTTTGCCGCGCCGGGAACAATGAGCCAGCCGCACCATACCAGGCTGGTTGGTGCGCGTACTGCGGGCACAGTCCAGTACAACATGCTCGAATTGGTAAGTAGCCTTTTTGTTTTCTTTGATGGCGTCGTGATATCTGCTGATGCATGTGCAGGATCCAATTTTGCTGAGTGAACGAAAAAAAAAAGAAAAATAGGAGGAGGGTGGGCACACTTCGCCCGTTATATATATACATTGATCGTGTTATACTTGCAAGAGAACATTAAGCGCAGCAGTAACTACTCCCGAATTTACATGCTTTGTGTGTAATCTTCGTTACATCCCATTGTAGATGCGCTTTTTCGCGGAATACAATGCTTCTTATGTTACCATGTGTACACATACGTTGTGACAAATTTGTTTTCAATTTGTTCATGGCTCGCATTTGTTTCGTGACTTAATTGTGGCATGCCAGCTTGTGTAACTTTTCAACATCTGGAACCGCGTACGTTTTTCAGGGTCGAGATCTACGCAGGATGTGTTCTTCATGCCGCCCCATGTGCCACCCAGTCAACCGCAGGAAGCGATTGAAACACAGCTGAATACCGGCAAGTGTGCAGTATTCTTATCTGAGATTCCACGCAGTGATGTTAGGACGCTGGCTCTAACTGGAGTTTAATCAGGGACGCGGTAATACGTTAGCTTGGATTTATTATGCGACTGACGTGCACTAAGTAACTGAATTGTGAAGCATCTGCTTCTGACTGTATTGCGCCAAATGCGTCATATATGAGCACTGCAACTCGCATTTTGCCGCAAAGTAATTGAGACTTATATAGTGATATCACGATGCTGCGAAGTAACATAATCGCCTTTGAAACAAATCTCTGAAATAGAGAACGATACTCTTCCAGGTCATAATATGAATTTTTGTCACTTCTGGAGGTTCATTTGCCTTAACTGCTGATGTATGAAATTTTTTATTTATGAATAGTTCGTACTGCTGACGTTGTTCGTACTGCTCCTAATCAAGAAATAGAAAAGGCACACCTAGTTCCGTCGGCAATTAGCAATGCATGCATATATTTTCATAACAGTTAGTTTAGTTCCATGAAGTGTTACACTACACAATACAAAGTTTTCATTAATTAGAACTTACGACTGTGTTTGCAAAAAAGAGAAAGATAGGCCTCTGTACATTAAACCATATGTGAATTGTTTTCATTGTTTGGTCTCCCAGACACAGCTAATCCAAAAATTAACCTGCAGCATCACACTAATGACTGTTTGCACAATTAGAAAGACTGCACTTCCTGTTTTGAATACTGCATGACACTTACAGCTGAGTTAACTGTATGAGCATGCCCGTGTAGCTAGGATTTGGGGGGGGGGGGGGGGGGCATTTGCTGAAGGCTTTCACTGTATGAGAAAAGTAGCTATTTTCATTCCATCAAAGTTTCGAGAGGGGGGAGGGGGAACCTAGCCCCCCTCTCCTCCGTGCCTATGAGCCTGGATATGAGGCATCAGGCCATTGAGCTGGCACAGTAGGAACATACAGGTGACTGCTGCTGTACCCGTTTTCCTTAAAGAAAACCGATTTCTCTGTTGGCTGTGTTAGTTTGTGAGCACTGCACTCGGGAAAGTCCTGCAGTGTGAATTTTCTTATCGTGAACCAACTAGCCCATTCTGAAATTCTTCTAGCTCTGCTCTAACTTATCACAGAGTATTTTTCGTTAGCATGAGAGAGGTCTCGGCAAATTATAATATTTGTGTTTGAACACCTCTTTATAAATGCATGTTTTAACCAGGTTGTCTAAACATACCTATTGCATGATTTACAGCTTACCACAGTTTCAGGAAGCGCTGAGTCACTGAGATGCAAATGTATTTATCACTGCAGGTGTTGCTCAGCGATACGAATGTACTGCCACTGGACTAGCCAGCACCAGCAGCTTCGTAATGGCTGCTTCACAGCATATCGGTGGGTGCCAATACACATGATTTGTTAGGATGATGTGATATAAATTATTGCAGCATCTCTGGGGTGTTAATTTGTTGCCAGTGCAATGCTGATATATTAAACTGTAACTAGATTTCATGAACGCAGTACTTCTTTCAAAATGTGAGGAAGGAAGGAAAACAAGAGAGAAGAAAGGCAGGGATGTTAACCAGTTTGGCATAACCGGTATCTAGAGAGTGCAGTTATGACAGCACGCATGAGACAATCATAAGTACTGGTTGTTTATGACAACAGATCAGACATGAGCAATTACTACACTCTACCTGTTCCTTTATGCTATCTTAGGGCATTTGGTTGAACAATCAAAGCGTCATGTTCCATACTAGCTTCTTCACCTACTCTCTCTCACGTGTCGTTAATGCAGATCTATAGCTCTAAAAATGTTCGCTAATAGGGCATGTGTAATTGTAGAGCTTGCAGTGAGCAATATAAATTCAAACTGATCTCAGATGTAGAGTACTCACGGATTGAAACGGGACAATTTTAGGACTAACCAGTTCAGGTCATTGGGGCGTAATTTTGACTCGACTGTGTTGGTTAGAGCCCATGCTTCTTTAGAGACCAGATTCGTCGCGGCAAGACATGGACAGGATGGGTTGCATGCATCTCGGGATGTGTGTTGCCTCTATTAGGTAAATTTATTCATTCATGTGGACTTAAATAGTCATGTTGATTGCACATCCACTAAGTGCTGGCAAAGGGATATTCAAGGTAATATCAAGTAGCAGCAATCAGCAGAAAAATTTGTCAGAACACACTCATTTCATAACTGGCAGAAGCAGGGTGGCACGTGGCTTACAGGCAGGTTTTAAGTACACCTTCGTAGGTTTAGCCAGGAAGGAGTGAAGAACCGAAAGGAAGAGTTAAATTCTGCTATGGTATTAGCACAGTTTTAGATTAAAATGCAGAGTAACGAACCAAAACTCTGCACTGTGGTATGCCTCATGTGTTAAACATATCCGTTTTGTCACATCTAGCCCCAGGTTTACTTAAGTTATTTGGCAAAACTTGCAGTAAGTTTTGAGGATGGATGAATTATTTTTCTTAAAGAACACTTTTCATTAAACAATGATAAATAGCACACACTAGCCATCATACATTGTTCTTTTGCCTTGCTTTAAGACGTGCTAAAAAACATGAACTAGCTAACCTGCACTGTTGTTTTCTCTGCCATATTTTCCTACATATTACAAGAACGAACAGTGTACACTACGCTTTGCACACTATGTGCAAAACTCGGAAGGCAATACTCGGCAAGCAACATCTCCGTTTTTCATTTTAATTTGTGTTTTTGAAAGAGAGTTTGTGGCAAAAGAAGTCGAGCCAGAGTTTTCAGTAAAACATTCAATCTGATGAATGCTGAAAGCCTAATGAACTTATTTATTTCATATCCTTTTCAGGAAGCAGCAAGAATTATTGGCCCACCTGGTTTTCTACAAGAAGGTCTATGATGGGAACACTTTCCAGTGCTTACGGCACACTTTATTTAGGATATCATACATCTCCCTGCATTTGGGCAACCCCAGTATTACTGTTTTGATTCCAATAAAAGACGACAAACAACATTTGTTTTATCAGTTATCGAGTTATGACATTTGTCACGCATTAAAAAAAAGTACTTGTGCATGGAAAACAGATTCCTGAAACACTGGCCTATCAATATTAATGCTCGTGTTCTACAAAACAAGTTGAACAGATGATTTTTGGAAAACAATGCACAAAAGGAATAAACGGAACGCAGTGAGACAGAGAGTGATCCAAATTGATTGAAAATTGGTGGGTTGAACTTTTATTAATGGTTGTGTAATTGCATGGTGAACTTAGGAAAATCGAGTGCAGGTGCACCAGGCAGCAGGAGATCATATGCCACCGACTTTTTTTTCAGTTTTGAATATCTGCTACAGTTCTCGTATTCTAGCATGACATTTGTAACGTTGAACCACGATCAAGCCAACCTGTGTACTGCTGTGGCTATGTACCAGTTATAAGATATCCTCATTTTCTGAAAATCAGCTGTTTTATTGAGGCATGCAGCAACAATATTCCAAGTTCGTTCTGCACCCCAACTACACGCGGACGTTCGCGAAAGAGACGTGCAAAAGCATCAACTATTTATTTGGAGGGAAACTTGTCCGTGGCAAATTTGTGTACGTCATACTTGATCTTGGCGCACGTTTCGACATTCACTTGAACAGCGGTGTGATGCTGAGTAAAGGTAAGAGTAGCTAGTTCCCATATATAAGATAAGTTAAAGACTGAAGATGAGTAAAAACCACTGTGTCGCGCGAAATAGCTCGCATAAATGGTAATTGCTGAAACAGATGATCGTCGAACTGCTAAAAAGGTGCTGCGGACCCAACGTGCGGCTAGCGACGGTTCACGCGCACTAAGTGCAAATGTTAGTGTAGGCACTTTAAAATACCCATTCAAGCATTAACGTGCCAAAGCAGGTTAATGTTACACGAACAGCTGAGAACGGGCTGCTGTCACTGACACGCGTGTACGTCGCGGCATAAGTAACGGAAATTGCTCGCAGCACACGCACATGGGGAAAATGTACGTGGGTTCCGAGATCTGAGGATATCCTCGTCACGCTGGAATACATTCGCGAATTTTCGGTGAGCGAAACAACCGCTGTCCACGGAGAAGCTTTCACGACACACGGACGCACGTTAATCGTTCTTGCGGCACGGCGAATTACGAACCGAAGTCGGAGCCGAAGGTGCTTACCGCGTTTGTCTGGAGTTCATGAAGCCCCGCAAACTATTTGCTGACCTAATGAACGCTCAAACACATGCACATGGCACAAAAACAGAAGTTCAACGTCGCGCCGACTGTTTGCAAACGGCATGGTAGATATATACCCCCGCGAAAAAAACGAGCATTGTTGCGGTGGCGCTGTGGTGCAATGGGTAAGTTGTCTGCTTTCAGCGCACGCGGTCCCGAGTTCGATTCCGGTGCTGTGCGTAATTTGCATGTTGTTGTCGCAGATGTTGATGATTCATAGATTGTTCATCTTCTAATTACCCGTAGGGATAATTACAACCGTCTAACTGGGGAGAAAACGGTTGACAGCGTCAAAACATCACTTTTTTAGATGTGAAGCATCTTATGGCGAAGCTTAATCCGGTGGTGGTGTGCGGCGTGGCCTCCCTTACTGCGCATGCGCAAACCCTTTAAAAAAATAAAAATAAAAAAAACCTCTCCTCCCCCTCTCTCTCCTCTAGGCATCCCTCCCCGCGGCAACCACACCCTCACTGCGCATGCGCCTCCCCTCCTCTCTCCCCTCCTATGCTCCCCCCCTCTCTCCCCTAGGAATCCCTGCCTGGGCTCCCACTGCGCATGCGCGTCCCCCCCTCTCTCACCTCTCCTACGCTCCCCCCTCTCTCCTCTAGGCATCCCTGCCCTCGCAACCGCATCAGGGCCGCCTACAGACAGGCCGCGTACAGGGCAGTCACGCGTAACCGCAGGCCGTACCTAGCCAGGAAAAAATTGACTTAAAATCCCGTCTAAGCGTCGCCACGGCTATTCTGAAGGCCACTTAGAATAGGGCCGCTTCTTCTGGGACACGGCTACGGAGCCGCGTAACGAACTGACTAGATGCGGCCATAATTTGACTGGATTTCCTGCCTGTAGGCGTGTATTCTAGCCGGGATTTGACTGAGAGTGTACTCTTGCACATCCTACATGTTCCCATGCTAAAAAACAGGTTGGCCCTCCTTCTGGCGCCATCTTCAATCGCGCATGACGCCAGTGCGAGGAGGAAAATGAGAAAAAGCAAGCGCTGATTGGTGGTTTGATTGCGCGGCAGCCGGCAGCAGCGGCGAAAATAGGTCTGCGAGCGATTCGGACGGCGGGAAGAAGCGTTGATGCTCCACGGAAGAAACACAGAAAAACGGCGTCTCGCGAGTGGTGAGCGGCGCGCGGGAGAGGGCCGCGCCGCCTGTGTGTTCGTACCTTAAAGAGGCGCAAAAGGGTTTAAAAGATGCCTGTTTATTACCATACACAAACTCGATGCTCCTTACGCTGCGAAAGATGTCCTGAACAATTTCGGGCACACGGCAAAAGACAATATTGGTTTGACATATATCACCAGTCTCGATCTAGGGCTCGCTCTCTGCGTCTTCATTCCAAGAGTTTCTAATGTGTCCTGGTTTAGTACGCAATACTACTGACGCACGAAATTACTGTTGCCAAAAAGTTCATGTAGCTAAGACACTGACAATAACTTTCAGCTTTGTCAGTGGTTTTGAGTCATGTGGATTTTGGCTGCACATTTATTCTTGTCAATATGACTGAGGTATAAAACGTACGAAGTCATACAAAATACGCTGCAACAGAAGGTGTGGCGAGATTTCAATAAACACATAAGTTATGTTGCCACCTCATTAATTCTCTCACAGTGTCACATATTTCCTAGTTGATGAATGTGTACAGGTCTGCCTTCTTCAATTTTCTCGTGCTTCATGATGTTGGCTCCATTTTCCACCTTCTCGACTCCAGCAAGATCATTTTGTGGCAGCGGCTGCCTCAGGAATGCCTCCTTTAGGGATAAAAAACCTGGACCGCTACAACTATTTCTGACGCTTTCCGAGATACCTTTCTTGCACACAAACTTCATCCACCAAAAACGAAACGAACGACAAGCACAGAATTCCACAGAAGAAGCGCAAGCAGCGCCTGCACTGTGTTTATGTCGTTGTGCGTCTGTCACCCTGTTGGCAGAACTTCAACTACGAAAGTTAACCAACTTGCTCAACTGTTCACTTCTGTACAACAACCGTTCGTGGTTTCGGTGTCCGCTGTATCACCTACCTCGGATGAACTTGACCGGAATTCTCGCTTTGATGCCGCGTTTGTTATTGAACTCCGTTCTTTACCAAGCGATGTTTTTCTTGTAAACGCCTTTAGGCCTACTAATGAGTGTACATATCCGGAACTCACCCGCACAATTGGCCTCTGAGGCTTCATGATTTCCGCGACCTCGTCCTCGTCTTCTACGTAGACCTGCGCCGGAGGTACGTCGACGGGGACGACGGGCGCCGCTCCCGCTGGGACTGCGGCAACCGATGCCGGTCCGTCAGCCGTTGGGACCATGGAAAATCTCCGTGAGGCAGTCCCCGCCTCTGTGGTCGCCATGCCGTCGCGGATGCGAAGTTCGCTGAGAGCGGGACACGAAAATTCGGGGCGCACCTTCGGATACGTGTGCGACGGCCACTATTCGCGGTGCAGCCTAGCTCTGATTCTTGATGATGGTGATAGCGGTGAAGAATAGCACGCACTAGGTGTGCCACATAAACTCACAATCAGGCTGTAGAAGGTAGGTAGGTAGGTAGGTAGGTAGGTAGGTAGGTAGGTAGGTAAAAAGATTATTTTTTATTTTGAAAGGAAAAGGGCAAAGGCATAGAGATGGAGGGAGGCTGCTACACATGGTAGTCCTCCGCAACCCTCTCTGCCCAACCCAGGATGGTCTCCTGGACGTTGGGTTTCAAGCTGCGCAAGGCGGCCTCCCACTGCTGCTCATTATTAACGCGAAAGCGTTAAAGAGCTCGTTTCGCAGAAATTCCGGCGTCGGCGTCGTTGGTTGTGAGCGAAAAATCATCATCTTGTCCGTGACCGAAAAATCGAGAAAAGCGCAAATAAAATAAATTATAAAAATTTCCGGCTCCCAGTGAGGATTGAACCCAGGCCCAGCAGGTGTTCTACCACACAGCCACGCATCTGCTTGGAAATATGGTGAAAATAACTTCCTCTACTTGGGAATTCAGTGAAAATAACATTCATGCTTCGCAAACGCAAGCGTCCTTTATATAGGCGTCACAATATAACATGTAATATCCCAGTAATATTGCGTGGCACAAGCGTACATTGACATCGGGCGTCAGAACATGTGACTATCATAACGATTTCGTAGTTTCAAGCCGGCCACCCATTACCTCTATGGAAGACAAGTGATTCAGTGGCTCGTTTGAGCTGATCAGTAAGCCTATTGAGTAGCGCCGAATCACCGATAAAGCACCGGTCATATGGCGAGTGAAATGAATCGCTCATGAGTGAGCCGACTTTTTTGAGCGGCTCGGTGAGCTGATTCAAAACGGGTATGTCACTGCCGAGGTAGCAGCGCTAAATAGAGCGTTATAGACGGCATTTTATGCACAAGCTTTGCAGTATGCTAAACTTAGCATTCGGGGATCTGTGGCCATGAGAGGATACGCACACTAAGATGGGAGTTCAGGTTTTCGTGTAGCGAAATTCGTAGAACTTTTTACAATAATTATTGCGGGAAGCTGCGCTGAAGTGGGCAAGTGTGCCGTCCTATGCGAATTCTTTTCAGATAGGGCAGTGTGGGTGGTGCGGGGCTCATATGTATTTATCGGGTGGCAAGTGACTATAAACCAAATACTTATAACGTCCATTTCACTGTTCATAACTCATTTTTATTAGTGCAATAAAACTGCACTATGCATCACGGAGGTTAAAGATTAAAATTAACCGTTCAAATGAGCGTGTTCATCTGGGTCAGGGTTGCCGCTGCTGGCTAATTGGGGCTAAATGGCTGAATTTGCGCTTAAAATACGCCGTCTAGCGACTAAACTTTCAGGTTGGCTCCAAGGCTGCATTAAAGCTGCTTTTGAATTTTTGTTTTGGTGGATTTATTAGCTGATTCTTTTTAATCAGCAGATGAAAAACAGTCAAGGTAAAATACTACCCATCATTTCTTGGCTTCAGTGTCGGATCCTGCGGAAGTAAAAGTGATCATTGCCCTTAGATCTCTTAAGAATAATTTGGCTCACTTTATTCTTTCGAGAACTACAGTCGCCCCGCTATAGCATAAGAGACATGAGAGCCAGCGTTTCTCCTCTATATCTAACAGCGCATCTAATTTTTTCTCGATCGAACTTATTTCATAAAACATACCACCGCGCGTTCTTTTTTATTTTTCTTATTCAACACAATATATGTCGCATCGCACGCATCAGTGCTATACATGCAGGTATCCTATTTTGCAAAACTAAAATACTTTCCGAGCTTTTGTCTGAGCACAGCGACTGAGTGAAAGAACCTTTCTTACCACTGACATGACACGAACTGGTTATTAACAATGTTTCTGCGTCGCAGTAAACAACACTGTGCAAGTAGAAGCCTTTTGGAAATTTCATCATTTTTCTTGTTCACTCCCTGCATATGGATCGGCTTTTAAAGTGCGAAGCACTTTGGGGGGGCCGGGCTGTCGCTGGCTGACACCGGATAATGTCGTCGTCGCTCGGCGTAACGCAGGTAAAAACCATATATAGCACAGCCATCTCTAGCGCGCGCTCGCGCCAAAAAAGAAGTCTTCGTCCTCTTGTTCTTCCGACACCTTGATAATGATATTAGCGCAGGCAAAACCAAATATAGCATAACCAAACTGTAGCATAATAAGCGCGCGCTCGCACCAATGTGCTACTACAAAGAAATATGAAAATTGAGAAAAAGAAATCGAAAGAGAGTGAGAGAAAGGGGGGAAAAATGGAAGAAAATAGAAATAAATAGATATGAAAAGAAAAAACAAGACAGAAAAAAAACTTGAAAATACAAAAAGAAAGAAAGAAAGGAAGATATGAAGAGAAAACCGCAGAGAAGCAAAGAAGGCTGCCCAGCTCTGCACTTCCTTCAGGCTTGGCACCATCAGTGCGAAGCTGCCTTAACCTTTCTTGTTTGAATTTTATGCACTCAGCTATGTCATGATCTTTGCCTTGAATGGAAATCTACGAATAAATAAATAAGCAGCGCAGCTTGCACTCAGTCACGCAACGCTGAGTCACAGCAAATCTGGTGATCTGCTAACTAGTCCCGGGTTCGCTAAGTTGCGGCTACGTTTTTGCTGGGTATTGCTGTGCAATGCTAGGTATTGCCAAGATCTACCAAGTCTCGCTGTTTCCCAAGTCCCGTGAAGCCAAAGCGGCTCTTTCGTTCCGGTCGGTCCCCCACCTCGATCACCTCTCTACGTTAACACATGCGCATTGTCATTCGCAACAGTTTCAGGGAGCAAGGAGTGGTTTTGTAGTTGCTCGGAGTGGCTGGTGGAAGCCAGGATTGGTTGGGAGATCACCAGCTGCGCTATGACCCATCCTTGAGCGACTTAGCAGAAGCCGTCTACATTTTTTTCTCCATTTTGTCCTTCCCTTTGTTTCTTTTTCTCCCTTCTCCAAGCTTTTTCTTTGTATTTTTGTCTGTGTTTATTTCTACTCGTTCTTTCCCACTCTACTTATTTCGTTCTCTTTCTTCCCTTACTTTCTCTCTCATTCATCTATTCGCTCTTTCTTTCTGTCTTCACTGGTTCACTTTATTTCTCTCGTTCTATTTCTTTCTATGCTGTGGTTTACTGTCTCCCGTTCTCCTTTCCTTCCTTCTTGCGCCCACATTTCTCCTTTTCACTCTTTCTTGCCTTTCCCACCACTATGCTATCGACTATTTTACGGATGGGTTTGAGTGCCGCCACAATGGGCTGTTATTAACCTTTGTGTTTTGTATACAACAAATAAAAGAAGAGTGTTGCGGTAGATGTATACGCATGGAAACGGTTGGGTTGGTGCATACGATGTTTCATGGCCTTATTGATTCACGTCGCGATATACAAAAACAAGAAAACATCGGCTAAATAGCCCAAGATGGCCTCGCCCAGATGTCTTACGGAAAATAGTCTATACCTTGCTATGAAAATGCAAGGCTGTGCTATGAAACAAGGCTTCGACGGACGCGCGTCTGGTCGGGAAGAATCATTGAATAAAAAGACGATGACGCGGACCACAAGAGAAAAATGTATCGACGTTTCGGCACCCAGAATGGGAGCCTTGTTCACAATAAAACTAAAATGTGAACAAGGCTCCCGTTCTGGGGACCTATACTCCATCTCAGAAGTACCTTGCAGCACTGTGGAAGCTACAGGGCTTGTTAGCCAATAGCAAAGGTGAAAGCCACTCAAGACGTGTTCATCCGCGTCGCGTCGTCTGCTCCTTGTCTCTGAGGCGTCGGCTCGCCTACCGTGTCGGTACTTGCTCCCTGCAACAGCGTACAAAACTGGGCGAGTTGGTAGAACTTCATAGTTTAAAAAGCAGCGCAAAAAGACGGTGCACAAGATGAAGGAGGACACAGGACAAGCGCTGAACTAGCAACTGTCGTCTTTATTAAAAGGAAGAGAATAAATACAAACAGTTTTGCTGCGTGCGCACCCTCTAAGCTGCAGAAATTTGTCACGTTTTTTCAAGTAGGTTGATTTCACAATCATGAAGATAGAGAGATGGGGCGGAAATGCAAGTGTCATGATTTTTCTTGATGTGGAAAGCTTCGATGATTTCACGTGATCTTTGATCCATGTGCCTGAAAATGACATGCGTAAGATCAAACAAAGGTTTACAGCCACATGAGTGACAATGAGAAGACAAATGTGATGTGGGTGTGCCCTTCAATGTGTTGGTGTGTTGGCGGAGCCTCTCGTTAAGGCAGGCGCCAGTCTGTCCTATATAGATTTTTCCACATGTTAATGGGATATTGTAAACCACACCACACACGTACGTTACAAATCGAGTGCAATGCTTCACGAAGCACACATTCTTTTGTGCTGAACCTGCCATCGTTCTATCTACAGCGGCGCATGCTCTCCCAACCTTACCGTGAGCGGAGAACACAACATTTACGTCAAAGCCTTTTGCATTTTTTTGAGCCTATGTGATAGTCCATGAACGTATGGGATGACAGAGAAATTCTTAGGCTTATCAGTGGAGCTTGTGCGTTGCCCAGACCGTGCTACAGATAGCTTCAAAGATTTTAGCAACCTGAGGGAAATACGCGATAAGGTTGAACTTGGGAAGCCCGCATTTTTTAATCGAGCCAACTGTTCCTGAAAGCTAGTTCAGCGCTTGTCCTGTGTCCTCCTTCATCTTTTGTACCGTCTCTTTGCACTGCTTTTTAAACTATGTTGCTCCCTGCAGTTAATAAAACGCGCAAGAAGCTCTTCGGGAACGCCACCTCACCGTTTCTTTGATGTTCAGATATCCACTTGTACAGCGCGCGTTCGCTGGCGTTTGTGAGGAACGCGGTTCTTTAAACAGCAGCGCTCATATTGGCGCTTTCACCGGGTTCTTTTTTTCTTCGAAAAAATGCCACCAGAAGTGTGCTATTTTTTGCTTTAGTGAGAAATACCGTGTTGTTACCACTCATGTTGTTAGATGCGTCCAACTTTCTTTCTTTTCTTTCTTTCTTTTGCAAGACACATGTGTATCTGCTGCGAACTACTCGTCCAGTGGTTTTCGTTAGGTGTATAAAATGCATATCGCTTCTGTGCCTTTTCTTGTGTGTCACTGCAAGAAATGAAATGAAGGTGTTAAAGCTCTGCAAGACTTGCAAAAATTGAAGGCCACTTTGCACATTTCAAAGTGCGTACGGCGAAAGCGTGTGGCCATTCGAGTGACTATACCATGTTTTTTTTCTTTTACACTCTCAGTGGGATAACACACGCACCCAATGTGTGCGTGTGTTCTATCTATCTATCTATCTATCTATCTATCTATCTATCTATCTATCTATCTATCTATCTATCTATCTATCTATCTATCTATCTATCTATCTATCTATCTATCTATCTATCTATCTATCTATCTATCTATCTATCTATCTATCTATCTATCTATCTATCTATCTATCTATCTATCTATCTATCTATCTATCCGCCTACGACTTTGTGCTCTCCTGGCCGTATCATTAATGAGACTTGTACCAAAATTGGTATGGCACAACATGACTGTATGACAAGCATGAATGGCTAGTCACATCATGAAAATCATGACTAACTTGTCATGAAAAGTATGATTTACACGCCATGGCTATAGTGCTCCTGAGCCCGTTTTATTAACTTGATATATCTAAAAATTGGTACGACGAGACATTTCTGCATGACCAACATAAATGACAGTTGGTAAAAATTGAAGGACACTTTGTACATTTCAAAGTGTGTTCCGCGAAAGCTTGTGGCCATTCGACTGACTTTGCATGTCTTTCTTCTTTTACACTCTCAGTGGGATGGAACACAAACGGAATGTGTGCGTGTTTTCTTTTTTAATTTTTTACCGCGAATCGCAGCGATACGCGAGACTAATCTTCCTCCGTTCGCATGCGTTCGTATTTTCTCGCGCTTTGTGCATCGTACAAACGCCATCCGCGTTCCTTCGTTTAAATTGAGGGACCCTTTTTAAATTCTAAAGTGTGTTCCGCGAACACGTGTCCATTGAGACGGCGTCGGTCAGAATGATTCCAAATGCTGGGCACAGCGACGCTACGCAAGCAAAGCGCGAGCGCTGTAGAGTCCGACGCGACCGGCGTCCGTTTGCGCACTCCGGCGGCCACCTGGCTCCGTGCGAGGGCTCGGACGGACGGACGCCACCCACAAACGGGCGGACGGACAAGGACGGACGAACGGATGGACGGACGCCCGACGCATGGGCGGACGTGAGCCTGATACATTAAAGGCTTTCCCCTTAATATATGACCGCTTTAGGCAACCACGCATAGTACAAAGAATTGTGTGTTTAGAGAAATTTATTAACACAGACTATGGACATCAATAACATTTCAACTGAAGAGAATATGCACAGACACACAAAAATTTGTTACAAAAAGATAGGTAGGCATATGTACATTACATGGTAAAGAAAAAGCTCAATAAAACATGAATATGTACATTTTGCGTATATACATGGTGTTTTGCCGACACCAATCGACACATCAGCCTACCAAAACCAGGCAGGCCGAATGATAAGTTTCGCGCGTCTGGTGCAGACCAACACAAAAGGGCATGAGAAGTGCCGAAGGAATTCCTCTTCACCAAGTAAGAAAAGCTACTCCGACCAAACCAATAGCAGCTCCAAGTACAATCGCTCTAGGATCGGGAAGAGAGCGCGACGGCGACGGCCTGCTGCAACTGCTGCAACCGCCTCGCAGCGATTGCGCCAGAGACAGAAAGCACCGGCAACAATAAAAAGGCAGGCGAAGCCTCGTGAATAACGTGGTGTGGCGCGAGCCAACGGGGCCCTGAACTAAGGGCTCCACCCAACGAGGACGATCCTTTAGGCCTGCATATATAAAACTTTTGTGTTTATTAACACATACTATGAACATGAATAACATTTCAACAGAACAGAACATGCACAGACACGCAAAAGCTTTTTTTACAAAAACATAGGTACACATATGTACATTACATGGTGAACAAAAAGCACAATAAAACATGAATATGTACATTTTGCGTATTTACATGGCGTTTTTGCTGACACCAATCGACACATCAGCCTACCAAAACCAGGCAGGCCGAAAGACAAGTTTTACGCGTCTGTTGTAGACCGACACAAACCGACAAGACCAGTGCCGAAGGAATTCCTCTTCACCAAGAAAGAAGAGCTCCTCCGACAAAACAGACAGCAGTTCCGAGTACAATCTCTCTAGGATCGGGAAGAGAGCGCGACGGCGACGACCTGCTGCAACCGCCTCGCAGCGGTTGCGCCAGAGACAGAAAGCACCGGCAACAATGAGAAGGCAGGCAAAGCGGCCTCGAAAACAACGCCCAGAAGAAACGAAGCGATTTACGCCGAGACCGCGAAATCCAACATGCACGGCCTTCCAAAAAACACGAGCAATGACGCATTGCCTGAGAACATGCTGGTTTGTTTCCTGTAGGGGAGCAGTTCGGGCATGTTGCTGACTGGACCATTCTCCACCTCTCGAGGCGGTCGAGAGTAGGAAGCACACCCCATCCCAGCCGCCACATGAAGTCCCGGAGGTGGCCAGGCAGAAAAGATGCTGTCAGTGCGCTCCAAGACACACCACTAGAGCGAGCGCGGCGGGCCGGAGGAACTAACGGGAGCAACAAAGCAGCTGTTGTGTCAACAATACGATTGTTCAACACATCTACCCCAGGACAGGTCGACTGGACATGGCGAAAAAAAAACGCCACAGCTGTTGCATAAAATGAAGGAAGTGTTACTGACTGTGGGCCCCTGTTAAGATGCACATTAGACATCAAATGCCGGAGGTGAGTGCCTAGAAAATAATATGCGAGAGTTCGCGCGGGGAATTTCTCTCCTTGTACAAGGCGCAACAGGAAGCGCAGGGCCAGTAGCCTGCAGCGTATGGACACCGAAGGGAAAGCAACGCCTCCCTGGGAACGCTGCTGTCCTAGTGCCGCACGAGAGACAAACTCAGTGCCACCTGACCAAAAAAATTACACCATCTCCCGCTAAATGGAACCATGTGTAGATGTGAAGCAGCGGGCGCTAACGCTTAAGTCCTAACCGCACGCACGCGATTTTCGACCGAAAGCGACCGCGACAAATGAGCTCCGCCGCGCTGTCGCGTCGCGACGGCTGCAACCACACGTTGGCGACAAAGTGCCATTGTTGCTAGATTGAAAACTATCGAGGGCATGCCGATAAATTGTGAAAAAGAAGTTTAAAAAAGTTGACCGATGACAACATGCCAAATTTATTACTGTCTTGTGTGGCATAAGGAAGCCATAAACGCGTTTC
>JALIZH010006684.1:0-15831 GCA_030522465.1 Rhipicephalus appendiculatus
TGGAAAAAGGGTGTGAGCTTCAGCAGCATGGTTGTGAGTGAGGAAGATGGAAAGGAGGAGGGAAGCGTAAATCATTGAATACCCGTGTGTAGTACAGTAGACCAAAATATGGGAAAGGAAAGTGAGAATAAGAAGAGGTGTAAGGATGTAGAGGATAGAAAAGAGAGGGAGGTTGGGCATAGCCTATACATCACAGTACAACGGGGGGTGAAAAAGGAAGTGAGTGCGAGAAGGAAGGGGAAGGAGGATGAAGAGCTTAAAGCGTAGGATAGCCGTTGATAGTATAGTATAGCAAGGGGGGCAGAAAGGAAAGCGAGTGTAAGGGGAAGAAAGTAAGATGGGAGCGGTAAACACAAAAGATGACCGTCTATATATAGTATAGAAAAGGGTTCGAAAAGGGAAGTGAGGTTGAGAAGAAGTGATGTCAGGACGGGGAGTGTAGAGAATAGGACAGCCTTGTATAGTACCGTAAAGTAAGAGAGCGGGAAAGAGATGTCAGGGTGGGAAGGCTGCAGAGAATGGGGAGGGTAAAGCACAGCATAAGCGTGTATAGTGTAGGTTCGCGAGGGGGATAATGCGCCACTGTATCTCAAACGAAGGTTGCCTTTTCCGTCATCGACGTCGAGTCGGCTGCGCGTCTTGAACGCCAGCGCTTGCTTGCTCGTGAACCCGAACATCGCTGAAGGGCAGGCGAATAACTGCGCTGCACTTCCTTCAGCTTTTCCGTTTAGTGCAACTGCACTAATATTTACAGCCAACCTGCTTATTGCCTTGTGAGAGGGGATAACCCCTTCAATAACTCCTAGCGACAGCAACGATTTCGAGAATACATTCGGTCGAAGAAAACACGGTAGAGTGATTCAGCGGATATAGTATACCAGTTATTAAAAATTTAGTTTTACAATTTTCTTAAAGTTCAGCACCTGGAGGTACGGAAAACGCCTTTTGCAGGAGGACACAAAGTGATACAATAATTGTTGCTGTCAGCAGCCTAATTTACTAAAATTGTACAATTAATTTTTTAGGGACTGCAGTAAGATTTTGTTGTATGGGAAAAGTTGGAGGCAGTCATTTTTCTACGCGTTTCTACTTGGAAGAATTCTAGAATGTCTGCGCTTGGAGGTGTCCCGCCGCAAAGCTGAATTGCGGTTTGCATGATGACGAAAGCAAGGCGGTGAATATCGGCGCCGTATTTCTTCCTGATGTGACGAGCAGTCATTCCTTGCTATCGCACACCTTATCGTCTTTCCCTATGCCTTTGACCCATTGTCAGACTAAACGCCACACGCAACTGTGTGCATCCTGAGTGTGTGGTGTGTGTGAATGTGTGATTGTTTCGAGGGTTTTTCCAAGCTGCGCTACGTTTTACTTTCAATATGACGAGTTACCAACTAGCCCAACAACAAGTTTTAATAAACTACCATGGTACACCAGCGAGAAGCTTTGCGCCAGTCCTCAGTGACTTGGATGCGGGATCATACGAAACGAAATTAAACATTCGAACGGGATATATCGGAGCACAGACACGCTAAATGAATTCTTTCAAGTGGAACTATGCAGTCAGCGTTTCAATATAGACAAGCCCGCTTACTTCACTCACTAAAAAGTTTATGTTTAAGATGATATTTTTACTCGACAGTCACCCTCCCACACTTAATTCTGGTACGCCCTTGAATCCCCATTTTTCGTGCTCTGAGTGCACAAAAGGAATTCGCCTGCATGCTTTTTGGCGCAAGGCTTAACTGTAAAGAAAGAAACATGATCTTCAATGGACAGTTCCAACGCTACCGGGACCAGTACGCCACCAGACCCGCGAGAAGTGACGCGGGAGCAACGCCTTCTCCAAATCCCCCCCCTCCCCCCCCCCCCCCCAAAAAGTGGGAGGAACTGCTGTGTCTCCAACAAAACGCCACTTGACCATCTCCATTTTCCTCGGTCGTCGCCTTTTCGTTTCGCGCGCGCCTTGCTCCAGAAGAGTCTTTCATGCCATTCTCAGTCCCTCTGCGGTAAGAGCTCCGGGTCATGGTAGGGAGCCAGTAAAGCAAATAGAAAGAGTAGACACCACCGAGCGATGATAAAATCAATTAATTTCGGTGTTTCGACCGCCCTTAATTCCACCTACCACGTACATAAATTTCTTACCTCTGATCTCGTGTACTTAGCTCAGTAGTTATTCTTGAGTTACCGTTCTTACAATAAACAGCAGCCGCCAAAATTAGGCATGACATCGAAGAAAGCTATTGTACGGTTCAGTTGAGCACAAAGAATTACTCTTCTAAGTAATGATCCAGCTTGCTCTGGAGGCGGCTTGCAGCTGTTGAAATCATCATCGTCATCAGCCTGACTACGCCCACTGCAGGGCAAAGGCCTCTCTCATGTTCCGCCAATCATCCCGATCCTGTGCTTTCTGCTGCCACGTCAAACCTGCAAACTTCTTAATCTCATCTGCATACCTAATTTTCTGTCTCCCCCTCACGCGTTTGCTTTCTCTTCGAATCCAGTCAGTTACTCTTAATGACGAGCGGTTATCCTCCCGATGTGCTACGTGCTGTTCAAATAGAATGTGGTATATATACAAACAGTTATCCCAAACACGGGCGTTGTTCTCCTCAACATGGTGGTCAAATTAAACCGAAATCTCATTGATTGCCTGTATTGCTGCTACACTTATCGCTGTAAAACTGCACTGTCTTTTCACAGATGATAATAACGAATCTGAGGAGGAAGATAAATATGGTAAGTTTTTATTTTGCAATGTTCACCAGGTACATGGATATTATCTATGGAGGCAGGAAACTAACACGTAATGTTCTCACACCAAACATAGCATAAGAATAAAGAAGGCAATAACAATAAGATTAATTCTCAATACGAGGATTTCTTAAGAAATAAATTTACAGCGGCGGTTAAGTCTCCTGACGTGTAAACTGCACTGGAGTCCGTGCCATTTCGTCCTCATGAGAATGTTATTATCTTCCTAGCTGAGGATTCATACATTTTCACGTGACTATGTTACACTATGCTGGAGTCGTGTCCACTGAATTTTGAATGCATCGTGACACTGACAGATGGCGCCCCATTTGTTGACGTGACTTGTCAACATGAGCTAGGTATCTGATCACATGACTATCCAGTCCGGTAAACTAAACGCTCGAAATGGCAACCAATGTCAACGTGATACGACGAATTTGTCACGCCATTTTATTTTCATAGATTATTACCGGGACTGTCGCCGAATTTTCCGCTTCCTGAAGCATCTAACGCTTTCGCATTAAAAATGCGCTTATAATGTGTAAATATACGGGGTGTTTCGAGAAATGAGTCATATATAGGAAAATGTGGCGTTTGCTCGCTGTCTTCACAATTGCTTTTCCTGTAGCAGCAGGCATCTTAACGTGGTTGAAGGCATGATTTGGCACAGTAATTAAGATAGTTAGGTTAATTAACTTTTAATTTGCGGAGTTAGGCTGTTAAGTCAAATGGAAGAATTTAAGTCCTTGATGTGAAAAACCCATTTCAGCTTTGAGATTTCGAAAAAGCGGAAAGTCCACACTCAACTTCTGCTGGTCCGTCCACGCATTGCGAGCTGCGAGAGCGTTCATGGTCGCCACCCAGTTGTCGGCGTCGTCCTCGACGCCGTGGAACTCCGGTATCTCGCTGGCGGCTTGTGATGGTAGGATCGCCCGCGAAAATCTAGAGAGCGCCAACGCGAAACTGCCCAGTTGATGCGAGAGCTGCATGAGGGCACACCTGAGCTCTCTGCGCTGCTGGGGTGAGGTGCCCTCCAGGTCGTGTGAGGCGGCTAGATCCAGCGTGGCGTTGGCGGAGCTCAATGCCGGCATGAAAGCAGGAAACAGCGCAGAGTTCGACGCCCTCGAAGCGTTCACCGTGCTGCGGAGTCGCGCGATGGTATGCCGCAGCTGCGCGGCGCTGTCCGAGGTTCCGCATGATGTGGTGGTTGTGCTTGCGGTTGCAGGTTGCTTGTAAGAGGAATATGCCGCGGTAGCCTACGCGTCCGCGGAGTATGCCGTGGTAGCAGTACTCACGGCGGCGACACGCACGTCCAAGGAAGCCTGGACAGCGTCCCTTGGAGGCTGACACGTTGGAAAAAGTTGTGGGCGCGGGATCTGCGCCACGGTAGGCGTGCGCGACGTTCTCAGACGAGAGCAGTCCGTGCGCACACTCAGAAGAAGGTGGTAGCATGGTGCCTGTCAAGTTGTACCCTGGAACCACCGAGGAGGCATGGACGCCGTCCCCAGATGGTATGATGGGTAGGTGCAGCAGCGGTCGAGTTGCTGGCTCCATCGCTAAGGAAGCGTCAACGGTGTTCCTTCGAAGGAGAGATGCGCAACGCCGACGACCCACGAAGACAGGAGGCTTCAGCTTCAAGGTCCGCTTCTCGTTGTAGCCTGCGCCATTGTAATGAAGTGAGACCAGAGACAACACCCGTTCGTCGGGCAAGCTGTAGATGTAGATGTAGATGTAGCTCCTGCGCTTCTGGCTCACACCCACACTGGGGGGCAAGCTGTTCTATATCTATCGTCGTCTTCCTCTTTCTCTTCTACCCCGCGCTAGCTCCCCGCGCGCTAGAGCCCCGATGCCGCTGCTGTTAGTCATCACAGCACTTGTATGGCGAACAATTTGTCATACAATCCAACCATCAACCGTTGCAGTATTTGCAATCCGCTAAATACCTGAACAACAGAGTTTTGCGATGGAGTGTACTCTTGCAAGAGCACTCATTTCCGGTGTCTTACATCAAACGTTCGGATAATGTTGGAGCTGATTACCTGTGCCGGGTGTAATGAGGATGTTCTCCAACATGTTATGCAGATTTCTGAAGTGTTGTGGACATGCTACTGGACATTTAGTGAGGTATTTAGAACTTTGTGACATTTTGCCGCCTCTTCATGACGTCATGAAAGTTGTGAACAACTTTCTTAATTGGGTGTTGTCATGATACAGAGACGTGCAAGACAGTGGTCGCCGTGCGGGGGCAATTAAGGGGAAAACGAAGGGTGTGCGCGTCCTACGCGTGCTCCGGTGTGCGTGCGGTGGTTCGAGGCTGTTCAGCGGTCAAGGACAGATAGTTCTCGGCTGGACGACCGGTCCGGAGAACTAGGCGACACCCTCGAGGCGCTCTACCGTTCCTGTACTCCGGCTGGGCGACCGGCCCAGGGTTCAGGCGAGGTGACGCTGTCCTCGCTGCCGTCCACTGCGGCGATCGTGCTCCATGTGCTGTGGGCCACTGTTGCAGCCGCCGTTCCGAGCAGGTGGCTCGACCCCGATGCGCGGCCGGGACGTAAGTGGAGGGGCGAGAGTGGCTGAACTACCGAGTTCTACTACTGCTGCGCAGGCAGCCGTGTCATGGCGGGGACCGACTGATGTTCAGCACGCCAATGGGCCAGACAACGCGCCATCCCCGAGCGACCGGCGTCGACGTTGAACAAGCCACTTCGAACACGGCGAGACTATTCTCATTCAGAGACAATTATGACACATAGGCCTGCATGTATTAGATTACCCTAACTGTACTCGTCAGTAGTTCTGTCTTTTCTCCTGCGAATATATTATTGTATTTGTGTGTGTGCAGTCGTGACTCGATTGAGTTCCTTGCTGAGTGGTCCTGGGCCCAAAATCTGGTGCATTTCTTCACAGCATGACATCGAAGAAAGCTATTGTACGGTTCAGTTGAGCACAAAGAATTGCACTTGTAAATAATGATCCAGCTTGCTCTGCAGGCGGCTTGCGGCTGTTCAAATTATCATCATCATTATCAGCCTGACTAC
Source organism: Rhipicephalus appendiculatus (assembly GCA_030522465.1). Classification (NCBI taxonomy): domain Eukaryota; kingdom Metazoa; phylum Arthropoda; class Arachnida; order Ixodida; family Ixodidae; genus Rhipicephalus; species Rhipicephalus appendiculatus. The sequence continues at coordinate 5,790 of JALIZH010006684.1, forward strand.
GCCCGCTGCAGGGCAAAGGCCTCTCCTATGTTCCGTCGATCATCCCGATCCTGTGCTTTCTGCTGCCACGTCATACCTGCAAACTGCTTAATCTCATCTGCCTACCTAATTTTCTGTCTCCCCCTCCCCGCGTTTGCTTTCTCTTCGAATCCAGTCAGTTACCCTTAATGACGAGCGGTTATCCTGCCGACGGGCTACGTGCTGTTCAAATAGAATGTGGCATATATGCAAACGGTTATCCCTAACACGGGAGATTTATCCTCAACATGGTGGTCAAATTAAACCGAAATTTCATTGATTGACTGTATTGCTGCTATACTTATCGCTGTAAAACTGCACTGTTATTTCGCAGGTGATAGTGACGAATCTGAAGAGGAAGATAATTTTGGTAAGTTTTACAGCGAAAGCTGTTAAGAGATCACAACAAAGGTCGTTTCTGCGCCGTAGTTGTCCGCCGCCGCCGCCGGTGTCCGTAACCAATATCACGCGAAATAAGAAAAAAAAAACTAAACATATAAAAAAAACACCTATGCCAGAATGGGAATTGAACCCGGGTCCTCTGCGGGCAGCCCAGCACTCTACCACAGAGCTAGGCCGCTGCTTGAAACTGCGGTGCAAACTTACCCTATGCAGGCTTCATGTCGGGTAAGGAATCGTGTTAACATGTGTTTTAAAGCGTTTTAAAACAGTGAAGTAAGCACCAGGCGTCTCACAATGTGAATTGCGTAGCGAGTGGGTCGTTCAATGCTCCAACCCATTACAAAAGCCCCAGGCATAATTCTTCATCGTCGTCAGCCACAGTATCAACAAAGTGCACATAATGCGTTACAAGTGTGTAGCGGGTACCGCGCTCTTCTGAAGAATGACGAATAATGGCATAGTAGACGCTTCCCCATTACACAAAAATTATGATGATTTATGGCGTACCGGGTACCATGCAAGTGCGCTTGTAGTAGTTGCCCCAAGAGTGTTTTAAAAGGGCTCTAAAAGGCCTTTGACCGGGCTAGTTGGTGAAGATTCATAATGGCTTACAGCGCACACTGACACAAGGACGAAGTAGACACACGAAGACAGCGCTTGTCTTCGTTTCTTTACTTCGTCCTTGTGTCAGTGTGCGCTGTAAGCCATTATGGATCTAAAAAGGCCGCTCACCCAGCTTTCGCTGTAGCTGTACTGCGCGTTTCGCGCAGGCTTGGCGGTTTCTTATTTTGCAATGTTCACCAGGTACATGGATATTATCTATGGAGGCAGAAAACTAACACGTAAAGCTCTCACACCAAACATAGCATGACAATAAGGTTAATTCTCAATACCAGGATTTCTTAAGAAATAAATTTACAGCGGCGGTTAAGTCTCCTGACGGGTAAGCTGCACTGGAGTCCGCGCTATTTCGTCCTCATGCCCGAAGAGAATGTTATTTTACATCAGTTGGCTATGTTATCTTCCTAGCTGACGATTCATACATTTTCACGTGACTGTTATACTACGCTGAAGTCGTGTCCACTTAATTTTGAATGCATCGTGACACCGCCAGATGGCGTCCCCCTTTTTTCACGTGGCCTGTCAACATGAGCTAGGTATCTGATCACATGATTATCCAGTCCGGTAAACTAAACGCTCGAATTGGCAACCAATGTCAACGTGATACGACGAATTTGTCACGCCAGTTTATTTCCTAGATTGTTGCCGGGGACAGCAGCCGAATATTGCGCTTCCTGAAGCATCTAACTCTTTCGCATTAAAAATGCACTTATAATGTGTAAATGTACGGGGTGTTTCAAGAAATGAAACCAATATTTTTTTCAAAAAATTAGGAAAATGTGGTGTTTGCTCGCTGTCCTCACAATTGCTTTTCCTGTAGCAGCAGGCATCTTAAGGCATGATTTGGCAATATAATTAAGAAAGTTAAGTTCATTGACTTTTTAATTAGCGGAGTTCGGCTGTTAAGTCAAATGGAAGAATTGAAATCCTTGATGTGAAGAACCCATTTCAGCTTTGAGATTTCGAAAAAGCGGTCTCTAGGAATAATTGCGAAGTGATGAAGTTCTCCTAAATTCAGCGGCGAAAGCGAAACCGAAACGCGGAAGAGCGTAACTGCCATATTCGTCTGAGACGTCCAAAATAAGTAAACGTTGTTATATCAACCGTCAACGGATTTCGCTGCGTAGGTGTGTGGGCTGCGCTTGTAGTAGCACGCATGACGCACAGACGTTAACGGGCGGGGGAAGAACTGCAGCTCCGTAACCGTTGTCTTGAACAGTGACGTCATTCTAGTCGTCTGCTTTTTGCGCTTATCGGTGCTTGGGTTTCGGTTTCACCGTTGAATTTGCTTTAACATTATTAATTATTAGCGGCCACCACAATAATTAATAGCGGCCGCCTTTTCTAAATAGCAAAGCTGCGATGGGTTTTTCGAATGAAGCATTTCAATTCTCCCATTTCATATAACAACATAACTTCACTAATTCAAAAAGTTCATTAATTTAATTTTTTTAATGACTGTGGCAAATGACGTCTTTAACCATCTTAAGATGCAAGTTGCTACAGAAAAAGAAATTATTGAAAACAGCGAGCGAATGTCGCATTTTCCTGATTTTTGAGAATATTGGACACAATCCTTGAAACGCGCTGTATAGACACCTAAGCGTTATTACTACAAAACTTGTTACATTAAAGAGCGTTTGTGAAATCTACTACAACACATGTAAATCTGGCATTTTTAGTAAGATTTCTTTTACTGAAAATTGTGATGAACTTGGATCGGTATGGTAGGAACTTGAATTATTCGGAGTGCGCGGCTGATTGTACGCGAGTGTGGTGCGATAATGCGAACAGGACGCCGATGAGCTCGGTTCGAGCTGGACGGTCGGTCATGGCACTAGCATAGGGCTGTCTGAGCGAAAAGCCAGCGGTACTGTCACCCAAACCTCGTGTCCTGGAACAAGTGTTCGTGTCCCGGTGCGGCCGAGCTGTGTCTTTGGTCGGTACTGTTCTGGGAAACGGGCCAGACAATTCCAGCGCCAGGCCTTCGACTGACTACGCCTGGATCTTCTGTGACAGCGTCGTCGTGCCGACCGACGTGCCGTGAGGGTGTGACTGTGTGGTCGCAGCGCCTATAGACACTACGTAATGGACGCTAGGCCCGAGTGTGTTTTATGTGTTGTGCTTGTGTAACGTGTCCGTCAGCCCCGTCCCGTGTCAAGATTAAAGCCTTCTACGTGTTCGTCGAGCCATTCTTGTGTGTGAGAGGCCTATGCCCACAACATCATCACAATTTTGGCGAGCCTGCCAGGATTCCCAAGCACACAAGAGGGAACGATGGAATTCGAGAGGCTGTACGCCATAGGCAAATACCTTGGAATGGCGGGTGCGGATCTCAAGCGCTGGGCTGACGCGGAAATCGCGAGGGGACGGAACCAGCGTGCCCAAAACCGCGAGGACGCAAAAGAGCAAGTCAAGCGAGACCTTCTGAGGTTGGAGGACGAAGAACGCGTACTCAAGCTCAAGATCGAGCTCCAGTAAAAGACGACGCATGGAGTGTCGACTGATCCAAGGGCGGGGCACGTACTTACCAGGGCAGCTCTCGACGTGTTCAGCCCCCACAAGTTGATCCCGCCTTCTAACGAGAAACGGAACGAGCTAGACGCTTATTTGAAGCGCTTTGAGCGAGTTGCGACAAGCCATGAATGGCCGCGCTCGAAATGGGCACTCTCCCTCAGCCTGTGTCTGACAGGAGAGGCCTTGATGGTCATAGGGCGACTCGACTCCAGTGCAGCCACAGATTATGACTACCCTGCTTCAGCGCTTCCGGCACACCACTGAGGGGATACCGGGAAAAGTTCCGAACCGCGAGGCCCGAAGACAACGACACCGCCATGCAGTACGCCGGAAGAATGTTGAGCTACTTCGACCGCTCGATCGAACTGCGTCAAGTGGACAATAACTTCGAGTCTCTTCGGGACGCTGTGATTGGGGAACAGTGCCTGAGTTGCTGCTCTGTGTCTCTTCGAGTCTTCCTCAAAGAAAGGTATTGCAAGTCCCTAGACACCTTGGCGAGAACGCCAATTGCTTTGTAGAGGCACAAGACCTCACTGATCTCGGCAAGGTAAAGACCCGTAAGGAGGCCGTGGGGGAGCATTCTGGCAGAACCGAATTCCCGAAGAAGGCGTCTAGACCAACTGAGCGGTGTTTTCTCTGCGACAAGGCGCGCCATCGAGCTTCGGAGTGCTGCTCCTGGACTAAAGGAAACCCTGCGGAATGCGGATGGCCCCGCCGAAGTAATCAAGGAGGAGGACTCTCAAGACAAGAAACAGGACAAGCTTCATGTATGCTGACACCGTCGCTACCAGAAAACCCCACGGATGACGGAGATGGGTACGTCGTACTGCAAAGCGGCGAAACGATTTCCATAGTCAATATGACGTTAATGCCACTAGCACCTGAATGTGAGGTCGGGAAGTTGCCGGTGCGAAGAGGCCTTCTTTAATCGCAACCGGTAGCTGTTCTACGGGACACTGGCTGCAACACAGTAGTTATGCGCCTTTCGTTAGTACTTAGGAACAAGATGACGGGAACAGCAAGCCCAGTGGTCCTGCTGGACCGCACGATTCATTACTTACCGGAAGCCAGGGTGTTTCTCGACACGCGGTGCTTTACAGGCTTCGCGCGGGTTAAATGTATGCGAGACGCCCTGTATGACGTGGTGCTGGGTAACATTGAAGGAGGCCGGCCACCTAATGAGCCGGCCAGTTCGTGGTCGTCAGACAAATATCGGAGCGATAATTGTTCCCCTTCCTTGCAAGCGTTCCCGACCTCGCAATCAGTTCCCGACCTCGCAATCAAAACGACTTAAATTGTTAATCATAATTCTGAAAACAATGCACTAACAGGCAATGTAGATTAAGCATTTTTTTAACCACAGAAAAACAGCTTTCCCAGCTATTAGATTTTTCTCATTGCTTCTTTGTGGTTTTCTGCACTCTATGTTAGCATCAAAAGCGGCTTTGCGCTTATTATGCAAAACAGATGCTATATACATGCTACGATTGGCGACGCACTCTTCTTTCGTTACATTCTTTTTTACTTTGTAATGTTTCTTTTGTATTACGTTTTGTTCCTCTTACTATCTTCAGTTGCCCAGTGTAGCTGTCCGTCAAACAACTGAATAACCTGTCTTTCTTCACATCTGTTTCTGAACTCTGAACTGAACTCGCGACGGCAGCTCTCCTAACTCACCCGCAGTCTGACGCACCGACCCGCCTCATGGTAGACGTCTCTAGCAACGGCGTGGGTGCTATACTGCAGCAATGCATCGGTGACGAATGGAAGCCTCTCGTATTCTTTTCAAAAACGATGTCGCCTGCACAAACCCGGTACAGCACATACGGACGTGAGTTACTCGCTATTTACTTGGCAGTGAAATATTTCCGCCACTTTCTGGAAGGCAGGCTGTTTTATATTCTCACTGATCATAAGCCACTGACTCACGCCTTCACCACTTGATCGGATGGACTGTCAACGAGAGAAATACGACAACTGGCGTTTTTATCAGAATTCTGCACTGATATTCGCCATGTCGCTGGCTCTGCGAACGCCGCAGCTGACGCACTGTCGCGTTCCCAGATGAGCAGTGTCACTTTGCTTTCAACTTCTGTCGACTTTGACAAAATTGCATTAGCACTAAGGGAAGACGAAGAGCTCCAAGAGTTAAGAAATTCTTCACCCAATCTGCTATTTCAAGATGTTCCACTGCAAACTTGCACAAAACTAGTCACATGCGAGATGTACACTGGCTCGCCACGCCCATTTGTACCAAAATCGTTTCGCCGCTCCGTCTTTGCCTCTCTACACTCACTTTCGCACCCGGGAATCCGTGCAACGCAAGCACTTGTGGCTACGCGATACCTGTGGCCAGGAATGAACAAAGTCGTTCGAAATTGGTCGCGTACGTGCAATGAGTGTCAATGGTCGAATATACAGCGGTACACTGTAACTCCATCGTCAACGTTTCTCCTTCCAGACGCCCGGTTCAGAGCGGTTCATATTGACATAGTTGGTCCTTCGCCGCCTTCCCAAGATTGCTGCTACATTCTCACCTGTGTAGACCGCTTCACTCGCTGGCCAGAAGCCGTTCCTATGCGAGATATGTCTGCTGACACTGTCGCAAAGGCATTCTTGCAGACATGGTTTGCACGCTTCGGAACACCATCCACCAAAACAACTGATCGTGGGCGCCAATTTGAGTCTTACCTCTTCAAGGAACTTCTCGCTCTCCTCGGCACACATCGTATCCGCACAACAGCTTATAATCCAGCAGCTAACGGACTGGTGCAGCGAACGCACAGACAGCTGAAATCTTCCATAACAGCATACAGTGAACCCTCCTGATGAACAGAAGTACTCCCTTTCGTGCTCCTTGGCATGCGCACAACACTCAAAAGTGACTTGAAGTGCAAGACCGCTGAGTTGTTCTACGGAACCATCCTTCGCCTACCTGGTCAGTTCCAAGAAACAAGCAAAGATGAGGTCCTGCCAGATTCTCTACAATACGTGTCCCGTTTGCGAACAATGTTGTCTAAAGACTTAGATCAGTGCACCCACGTTTTCCTGCGCCATGACGCCGTGAGAAAACCACTACAGCCACCATACGACGGCCCATTCAAAGTGCTTCGTCGGGGCCCGAAAACGTTCACTATTGAAATTCGTGGACGATCCGAAGTCATCTCCGTGGACCGACTAAAACCGGCGACAAGGAGCAACCGCTCAACGACACCGTCACTGAGACCGGTTCGATTACCAGCCATCCCTTCACCACTCGTTCCGGAAGAACTGTGCGTCACCCTGTTCGTTATGGAACATAAATGACTCTCCGCACATACTTCTAGCTCCGAAATACATACATACATTGTAATATGATGGCCTCTTCCTCTACACTGGTATGCTGCCGGAGGGCGCGGCTAACAGACGAAGATATCTGTTTACACTGAGACACACTCGCGCGCTTACAGCTTCGCTCTCCGAAAGCTACGAGAGCATGGAACTGGCTGATATGCTACACGAAAGTGTGTCATGCTGGAGTCCACCAATACTTCACTGACACATTTTCTGACAAGTAAATGAGGCTGGTAAAATGCACATGAATGGAGGGCAAAGGAAAACTACCAAAAAAAATGCGTCATATTCCGCTAAAGGGAATAATGTGTGGATGCGAAGCAGCGGAGAGATGGTTAGCTTTAGCGGGAGATCGTGTAATTTTATTGTGGTTTGAAGACGACGGCCTTGTGTTCGGTGAAGTGTAGCGTCAAGGGTTCCTTTTCTAGAGTTTTCATTGTGAAGTTTGCGAAGATCCGGTCTACCCTAATGGTGGTCGGTTTTTTATGGTCGTAGGAAACGCATCGCAACGAGTACACGTCTAGCATGTGGTGGACCAGCCAATCGTTCGTCGTTATATCCCCGTTGAAATCACCCGCAAGTACGAAAGGCGCGTGTCTTTATGTACCGTGCCATTCGACGGTCCCTCTGGAGATGTTGGGTGCGAGATACATTGTCTTGATTACGATGTTGTGTTCGTTGTCACAGTAGAGTCTAACGGCCGAGTGCTCTCCGTTGTGTCCTTACCCGGCAAGTTGTAGACTTTTGCGTAGAGATGGCGTTTGACGTACACGGCGCCACCACCGGCAGGACGTTCTGCCTCTTCTGTACACACGATCGCTTTGTAGCCATTGATCGTCGGTCTTGCGTCGTTCCACGTTTCTGTGAGACAGAGCACGTCTGCTTTGGTTAGGGCACGATCACGTTCAAATATCTCTGGCGTGTGCGTTGGGGGGACGCGCTGTTTAGCAGTGCTATAGTGAACTCCGTTTCGGGGTCGACATCTTATCGGAAAGCGCGGAGGTAACGCTGAGTGACGAGTTTCTGTGGGTGCGTCTTCGAGAATGGGACTTATGTACGGTTATGGCACTCGTCTGGACCAGGGGGGAATTGTGCTCGTTTGCACGCGACACCGCACTTGCGGTGGATCGTGCAATTCTATGGGTATCCACGTCGTGTCAACGTCATAGCCCAAACGTTTTGCCTCGCTCACTGCGTAGTTGGAGCGAAGTCGACTGAGCTTCCCCCGTTGTGGGGACGTCGAACTGTAACCACAATCATCTGGGAAACGCGTCTTATGCGTCTTGATCGCGGCGCTGCACCGGAGAGAGAATGAGGCGCGCGCGCTCCATCATTTTCATGCCGCGAAACTACTGTGGCGCCTCCTTCCGGGAGTATGCAGCTGTCGCACTACCTGTCGTGCGCGCTGCTCCGTAGAGTAGAGGATTCCTACAGGAGAGGACAGGGGGGACCGTAGGAGAGGAAAGAGAGGGGGACGCGCATGCTCTGGCGGACACGGGAAGGAGGGATGGACAAAGCCCCCGCAAGCACATGCAAGCAAGATCAAGGAATGGAGTCAACGGGACGCGGACGCGTTCTGTAGAGTAGAGGATTTCTAGAGGAGAGAAAGGCGGAGCGTAGGAGAGCAGAGAGAGGGGGTGTGGGACGCGGGCAGGAGGGGCGGACAAAGCATCCGCAAGCGCATGCAAGCAAGATCAAGGAATTGGAGCCAACGTGGGCGACAGACACCACTGGTAGTGCGTGTTATTCTTTGCTTGCACGCACCACTTGGCTGGCCATTGCTAAGAGGCCACCCGCTGCTCTCGGCCAAGACTCTGATGACTGTGATGGTGGTTGACGGCCTTATAGTACTGCAGGGTTCTGGTTCGCATAGTGGGTGCTTCCCTACTTCATCAGAAAGTGACCGGACGCGGGAAGGACGGACACAGCCCCGAGCATAAGATGCTTCGCATCTAATATAAAGACCCTCTCGAGTTGCACCCGGGGTCAAGCGAGAATACCAGACGATTCCGAGGGACGAGACGCGCTCGTGGGGCCTCGTACCACTCTGTCATATATGCTTGGCGATAAATAGTTATTTAATTTAATGTAGTCCGGAAAATCATACCTCTACAAGATTAAGAAGTTTGCAGGTATAACGTGGCAACAGAAAGCGTAGGACCGAGTTGATTGGCGGAACATGGGAGAGGCCTTTGCCCTGCAGTGGGCGTAGTCAGGCTGATGATGGTGATGATGATTATCATAATGATTTTACAGAAATGGCCTTAATACAGGGCAAGAGAGTTTTTTCTAATAGGTCCACGTCCCGTAAAGAGCCTCGAAGAAGTAATTATAATATTTGGGCTCTACATCCCCAAACCACGATAACATTATGAGGGTACGCCGCAGCGAACGTCTCGGGAAGTTTCGACCACCTGAGGTTCTTTAGAATGCACTTACACCTACGGAACCTACCGAGATTCCATCTCATTCCCTTTGGGACAGCAGCTAAGCGTCATAAGCATCAGTCTACCACGGCGGATAGCCCAAAGGGAGGCGAGATGTTCCTCCCACAACATGAGATCACTCACACGGTTGTCTTAAAGAGACTTCCGTCTTGTCGGCGACTCAGAAAAACTGCGGCGGCCAACCGGATGTGAGTGTTTTACTGCTGCAGAAATGAATTGGCGAGCGTAATGAGAAAGCGAGTCGATGTCGCGTGGTAACAGCACGTAGAAAAAAATTGGGGGGACCCGTAAGCTTCGCCTTTAAGAGTTGAACGCGATAGCGATATCCCGTCCCTAGTGCATACTTCAATCACTTGGTGCATACTATGTAATGGGTAGTATGCTCTAAACCAGGACAAATTATGCGCGGCAAATGTGGGAATGTTTTCGAACTTGCTATGCACCCACTACGTGGTGTTAAGGGAATGCGCGCAGTAAGGTGTGTGCCGTTTGTAATGGGTGGCCGGCTTTAAACTATGGAATGATAGTCACATATTCTGACGCCCGATGGCAATGTATACTTGTACCACGAAATATTCCTGGGATATTACATGTTATATTGCGACGCCTATATAAAGGACGCTTGCGTTTGCGAAGCATGGCAGTTATTTTCACTGCATTTCCAAGCAGAGGAAGTTATTTTCACAGTATTTCCAAGCAGAGGC
>JALIZH010006687.1:0-10000 GCA_030522465.1 Rhipicephalus appendiculatus
AGCAGCAATGGGCGGATTCAGAATTGAGAGGCGTGGTTGGGTACTTGGAGGGCAAGAATGCATTGTCCCCTAAGGTATTCAGGTGAGGATTGGTCTCACTTTGCTTGCAAAATGACATCCCTCAAAAAAAAAGAACTTGCTAGACCGAGCCAACCACCTTGTTGTAGTAACTTCGGCACTGCGTCGAAAAGTTTTGCAGGCTCTACTTGACGACCCGACGGCTGGCCACCTTGGTTTTTCCCACACGCTTGTGAGTACATACAAAAATTACTACTGGCCACGTTTAACGCCAACATTGTTCATTATGTGTGGACATGCCAAGTTTGTCTGCAACGCAAGACAAGGTCGGCGGGGTTCCTTCATCCAACCGATCCACCTTGTCAACCCTTCCAGCAGATCGGAATGGACTTGCTCGGGCCATTTCGAATGTCGATGTCTGGTAACAAGTGGATTGTCGTAGCCATGGACTACCTCGCCCGCTACCCCGAAGCCAGGGCCCTGCTCAAAGGTACTGCCCCCGGTGTAGCAAAGTTCTTCGTTGAAAACACCCTACTGCGTCATGCATAGGTCGGCACTTTAAGGGAGTACTCACTCAAACTCACTCACCACAATTTTTTCAGCCTTCGCACTCACTCACGTTCACACTCACGTCCACTCACACTCATGAGTACTCACCACGTTCACACTCACCTCCACTCACACTCATGAGTACTCACTCACGTTCACACTCACGTCCACTCACACTCATGAGTACTCACTCATACTCAACTCACCACGTTCAAATGAGTGTGAGTGAGTGTGAGTTGAGTGCACTCATGAGTGAGTGTGCCGAGCTCCATAGGTCGGCACTTTAAGGGAGTACTCACTCAAACTCACTCACCACAATTTTTTCAGCCTTCGCACTCACTCACGTTCACACTCACCTCCACTCACACTCATGAGTACTCACTCACGTTCACACTCACGACCACTCACACTCATGAGTTCTCACCACGTTCACACTCACGTCCACTCACACGCATGAGTACTCACTCATACTCAACTCACCACGTTCAAATGAGTGTGAGTGAGTGTGGGTTGAGTGCACTCATGAGTGAGTGTGCCGAGCTATGGCGTCATGGCACCCCAGAAGTTCTAATCGCCGACAGATACAGCAGGCCTAAAGCAAGCGATTTTGAAATACAGCCACACAGCTCACTGAAGGACAACTGCTTGCCACCTGCAGACGAATGGCCTCTCCGAGCGTCTCAATAAAACCATCACCGATATGTTGGCATAGTTTGCTGACCAGGAACAGAAGAATCTAGGCGCTATCTTTCTGTGTGTAACTTTCACCTACAACACGGCAATACAAGGAGCCACACAGATGACATCATCTTTCAAGCTGGTTTGCAGAAGTCCTGCCACAATGCTCGACGCCATGGCACCCAGTGTCACTGACGAAAAAACCTTGATGTCACCGCCTACCTTCAGCATGTCAAAGAAACCAGACAACTCACCCTTCCGTGCATCAAGTGCCAGCAAACAACTGACAGTCGTTATGTTTTATGGCGTCATGTTGAATACCAGCCCAGCAATCGTGTTTGGGTGTAAACGCTGATATGCCGATGTGGACTCAATAAGAAACTTCTTCATAATTCACTTATGAATTATGTCTTACCAACTCGCCCAAGCCACCACGTTAGAAACTTCTTCAGCGATAGTTCGGGGCCTACAGGGTGCTTCAACATCTCGGCACTCTGAACTACGAGGTCATGCCAGACAAACTCACAGTGGTGCCTAGCATGACCTGAAGTTCGTGTTCTGTGCCTTAACCCCTTAAAGGGACACTAAAGGGCAAAATGATTTTTCGCGTATTAGATAAGTACAATTTAACAATCCCGAAAACACCACTCTTACCGCGACACGACGCTTGGTAAGCGAGAAAACACGCGAAAAGAAAATGCGAGTGGAGATGCCACCTTGAGATTCCCGCACCAAACACCGTGACGTCATAGGTTTTGAAGGCGTCTACTGAGTCCTATGTAGCTTCGAATCGACAAAAAATGAGGTGCATTGTCATCTGTGGGTGCCATAGACTTAGCATACGAAGTTTCAGAAAATTTCACTGAGCCAATGTCGCGAAAATACGAAAAATACATTTGGAATTTCTGACGTCACGCACGCAGATATAGGCACCAAGTTTGAAAATAAAACCTCAACATTGATTTTCTCCGCTAATAATAAACTTATGATAGTGAAACATATGGCATTAGAGTTCTCAGAGTGCAGTTTGTCAATCTAAACCAAGTCATTGTTTCACTTTAGTGACCCTTTAACCATTTTGGACGAGCTGAGCTCGTCTTTGCGTGTGGACGAGCTGAGCTCGTCTTTGCGTGTGCGGACGAGCTGAGCTCGTCTTTGCGTGTGGCTCATCCGCTTGAGATATATCTCACCATGAGCATTTTGAACAAGACTTGCTCATTTCCAAGCTAATTCTTTTGTCGTTTAACAGATGACAGCACTTCCTTGGAAATTTATTTTAACCGCCATGTCACATTTTTTCTTGCTTTCTTTATTATTGTCCTTCCTTTGCGTATGCATATATTTTTTCGCTTCGTGTTCCGCTTTTAAGGGGGCCCTGCAACCCTTTTTGAGCATGGTCAGAAAATGCTGCCGATCGGTAGTCGAGGCTCCTGAAAACGCGCGAGCCAAATATTATAGCGCAGCACGCGGCCTGAATTCATAATAAATTCTCAATGTCAGCTAAAAATTGCTTTCTCTTCTCTCGACAAATGACGCTACAAGCTCAAAAATTGCTCGTCACAGCCATGATCATGGCGTGCTCGGTCGTAACTGGGGCCGCCGCGGGAGGTTGCGACTTGTCTACGCGTGTGCGCGTGATCGCACTTCGGGACGAGAGAAGAGAGGATGCAATTGCAGCATGCTACAAATCTTTGTAACTCCGCTGGTACTGGATGAATCCCCAAATATTTTTTGCTGCGGCGAATTCATGAGGCAATAGGGAGCTTGCACGGACGGCGGCGACGCTATGCACTCGGGGTAGGCAGCCATTTTTTCGTCAGAGGCGGCTGGGCAGTGCAGTAGTGCAGTCGTGTTTGCGAGCATTGGCGCAGCTTGCAGGCATGATCGAGTGCGAGCGTGACACAAATTTAACTCCAAGGAGTGTCGTGCACGATGTCACCGTCACCGGAAGACTACACCGTAACGCTGTGCCAAAAAAGACCATGAGCGGTACGAAGAGAAGACGAGACTTTGCGAACTGGACCCAGTCACGCTTCGGGTGGGCTACTGTGCAAGCGACGTGGACTTGTGGCCGCTCATCGACAGCTTAGATATTCACGAAGTTCTCGTTCTCAGGACAAGTTTTATTACCCGGGAGTAGTTGAAGTCGAGAAAGGACCTCGAGAGCCACAATTTACGACGAGTGGCTGGGTGCGGGAGCCGTGGGTGAAGAAAGCCGCCGACACTTGATTGTCGTCACTCAAGTAATACGTGTTAAATAATTTGATTTTGCCGTAGATGCTAATGTTTCTTTCTCTCCATGTTAACCTCTCCCAGAGCGTTAACAAGCACCCTGTTGAAGTCTGGTTCATGGGCAAGAGCGGTCGTGAGGTCCTTGCCGCGCACTGCACATGCATGGCCGAGAACGGCGAAGCCTGCTCGCATCTCGCTGCCCTGTTGTTCTTCGTGGAGTACGGCGTACGTGCACGAGAAGAGCGCTCCCTGCACAGACGGCCCCAGCAGCTGGCTTCCTCTGCTCGTCAAAAAGCTTTGTGCACGACCAGTGGTACAATGGAATTAACGTCGTCGGCAATGAAGAAGCGCTGTCTTGATGGAGAAGTGAACGATGATCACAGTGTCGACGGCGACTTTCTTCACCCACGGCTCCCGTACCCAGCCACTCATCACAAAGTTGTGGCCCTCAAGGGCCTTTCTCGACTTCATCTACTCCCGGATAATAAAACTCGTCCTGAGAACGAGAACTTCGTTAATATCGGAGCTGTCGACACACGGCCACAAGAACACGTTGCTTGCACAGTAGCCCGCACGAAGCGTGAATGGGTCCAGTCCGCAGAGTCTCGTCTTCTCTTCGTACCGCTCGCGGTCTTTTTGGCACAGCATTGCGGTGTAGTCTTTTGGTGACGCTGACATTGTACACAACACTCCTTGGAGTTAAATTTACGTCACGCTCGCACTCGATCACGCCTGTAAGCTGCACCAATGCTCGCAAACATGACTGCACGACTGCACTCCCCCGGCCGCCTCTGACAAAAAAATGGCTGCCTACTCAGAGTGCATAGCGTCGCCGCCGTTCGTGCAAGCTCCCTATAAGCTCCTTTAGTGAATCCATTCCATGGCTACTAGGAAAAGTGTAGCAGGGCCCCTTTAAGCATCAGGACGATTTTTTTTCACAGGTGGGCAACAACACGCGTGCTTCTTGTATTTTCATGTAACCAACACGTCACATGTGTAACCACTGCCTTGCGCGCCACGCTGGCGTGTCAAACATTCCTGATTACAGTAAAAGCTAATTAATTCAAACTCGATTAATTCAGACTTATAGTTAAATCGAACTGACGCCTTGGTCCCAGCACAGCCCTGTGTATTTCTATGACTGAAAACTCGATAATTTGAGTGTGTCGGTATCCGTAACGTTTAATTCGAACTCTTAGCCCCTGGTTTTCATCGCCCTCGCAAAAGTCGGCCAACAGTGATGAAGTGTTCCAAAACCAAACCATGCCAAATTTATTAGAGATGCAAAACAACGAAACAGCAGCATTTCTCAGCATATGAGAATCCGGATGGTGCGTTGTAGCTCATGGGCAGGCTGCAAACGATGCTCATGGAGTTTCAACAGGAGAAAAGCAAGCAAATGCAAATCAGTAAACTTTGCCATGCAAATAAGCATGTTTTGAATCGTAAAGAGTGTCATATATTTTGACATCAAGGCTCACTTTTGACATGACTACATGTTGCTGCTTGTTTCTGGCATATCACTAACTCATCAAATAATTCTTTTTGCTGTTAAGCTTCATAACTCAATTTATGTGACCTGCCACAAACATGTAGTAGCACTTAATTCATGATAACGAGTCCAGAGGTGGCTTCTTTGGGTTTGGCCTTTGCAGTGTGGCACGATATCAGCTAATTGTTACACCCACTCGCTAATTCGATCATTTTTGTAGTCTCCTTCGAGTTCGAATTAACTAGCTTTTACTGTGCTTTAGATTGTCCTGATAAGCTTGAGTGCGCAACGTGAACAGTTGAGTTTATTTTAGAACTAACGCGATCACCAACGCTAAGGCTGGAAACTTCAATGCCACAGTGTAAATGCCAATGTGCCTTACTGCTGATTAGATTACCTGTCAGCTGCCAACTGTTCTTGCTGCCATCAGCCTACAGCGTGAATGGCTTGCACCTTGAGTTTTCATTTTCCAGGCACAAGTTTGCCCAAAAGAATTTCTTCTTACTGCAGCCTTCTCCATCACAACCACGTGATATTTACTGGCATAAATATCCTAAATATAGAGGCACCTAAGTATTTATGCAGTTGAGTTTCCTTTCTGCCACATTGTTGAACATTCATCATCTGTGAGCCTTAAACCTTCGAAGAAAGTGCAGTGAACAATATGGCACCTCTAATGACGTCGGCTGAGGCACACTGGCACCGTAGGGGTAGAAGGGAAGTTACATCAAACGCTGCCCGAGTGCCACGCTCCGCTACGGGCCAGACAAACGTGTTAACCACCAAACTTGAATCCGCGACAGCAGCGCTGGCTGCGAGAGACACCATTTAGCAGACAACAACTTCCAGCGTCCAATTCGTACTGACAATAAGAGCACAAACGACGGAAAACTAGAGAATGAGCGACGCTTGCGCGACGCTACGTGTCGAGTGTGTGCGCGTCTGTTGCCCAGGCGGTTGTGCAGCGTTAGTTTTGCACCAACTCGACGAGAGTTACTGTAACTTTTGCATTGCCTCGCTAGCCAGTGAAATCCCAACAGGCAAAAAGTAGCCTTGTGCGAGCATGGCCGGACGATGTAAGCTCACGCACATTTTCCCTCCTGTCCGGCCGTGTTCTGCCTCTGCGCCAGCTGTAAATTGCACCTACACTGATAAAACGTTGCCGTGTCGTCTGTTAGCGAGCGTGGAACGATGGGATCGTACCATGTTCCACCATCAATCTCTATGGTGGCGCGGTGGCGTGCACTCGTGTCGTTGCCAGCCCAGCCGAACGTGCGGCACCGCACGAGTGCACTGAAAACGCCACCGGTGCCACTAGCCGAAATGCCACAGCATTTTTCTGACGGGTCCGCTATGTGCTAAGTGCATCCTGCAGGACATAAAGTTTTTTCAGTCCATCATAACTCAACCTTGAATTGTTTTGTTGCTACCTTTTCTGTACACAAGCAGCATTGAAATTGTTGGTTTATGCCATGACTGACTTCTGAACTGGTCAATATGACTGATATGCATTTGTGTTGATTCTATTAAATCTGTTCATGGCTCCTGAAAGATACTGCAGTCGAGTTCTCTCACACAGATCATATGGAAAATGCTCTTGATGTGGTAGGCGCTATTCTGATCATGCATAAAAAAGTATGTTGAAGCTCCCGAATGGCAAATTCGTACTCTTTATTCTTATGAGTGGTGGATATATGAACAGTTTAACATGTTGTGTACGGCATAAATGGCATTTTAGAAACTTGAGGATTTGGTAAGCTCATGACACAATTGGCATGCAAATAACTGAACTAGGGATTAAAGCAGATAATATTCAGATTTAAATTATTGCCTATGTTTCATGCTTTAAAAAAAAGAAAAAGCCAGGAAGACTGACAAGTTAAGGAAATGACTGCATTTAGCACATTTAGGCCTAATTAGCTTATTCGGTTGTGTTAAGAGCGCAAACTATTCTGTAATGCTTTCATTTTATGTTTATCATGAAGTGCACGGTCACATGATATAACAAATTTTAGGGCATTAATGATTCACCTTATTTCGTGCAGCTCTCTACCATATCTACGTCGGTGCTGTGCCAGCAGAGGCTGCAGCAAAAGGAGTAAAGGCTGTGCGGGATAACCTCTCGCAGAGGCTTGGTGACATACTGAGGAAGGGTGCTCAATAAATGTGCCTTTCTTGTGCAAGATACTCTTCTGCTATTCTCTTTGTCTTTTATGCTCCAGGTAAACCTCTTTTACACATGTATGTTGCACTGTATTTGTGGCAATAGCAACCGTTCCATACCTGAAACTACATTAGCAGAATGATATGATTCATCCAAACTGAATTCGGTTCACGTGACCAGCAACAGACAGAAAAACGAGGTTGTTTTCAAGTAACTTTTTTCAAGTACGTGTTTATTGCCATGCACAGGCCCTTAGCCAGGGGGGTGGGCTAGGGGCCCGGGCCCCCCCCCCCCCCTCCGAAATTCGGATTGAGTGGGGTCTTTTACCAAGAAAAAATAATGAAAACAGGGGGTTTGCAAGGTATTCAACAGGTGGGCCCCCCCCTCGAAAAAAAAATTTCTGGCTACGGGCCTGGCCATGCAGCTACAGTTTGACTCAATTCGAGTGGTGGGCAAGCATGCAGCATTGTTGTATTCTTTTTCGTGTTGAACACATATTTACTTTACTTGGAAAATCATAAACTCTCATGCAGATTTGTCACAACGATGGCGCTTTTTACATGAAAATGTAAGAATTGCACAATGTGAATTGAATATTTAAATCACTGAACATTTTCCTTAATATGTACAAATATGCTGATGCTTGAAACCATTAAGAGAGGTATGAGGTTGACCCGCAGCTAGTAAACTAACCTTCACGGCCATTTCCTGGCTAGAAAGCATTTGAGCAGATATGCCCATTCCAATCCGCATCTTTGACAACGCCGTGGCACATACACCTTTTTCCTCGTGGAAAAGTCACAAAACGACGCTTGATCTCGGAGGGTTTTGCTCTGGCAGTACCGATTGTCCCGGCCACTCCCAAAACTCCACCAAAATGACAGAGGACAGCACAGGAATATGAAAAAGGTAGATTAGCCAATGCCAGTAGGCCAGCAACCAGCAAGCCGGTTACCAGCAAGACGGTTACCAGTAGGCCGGTTGCCAGCAAGCCGGTTGCCAGTAGGCCGGTTGCCAGCAGGCCGGTTGCCAGCAGACCAGTACCAGCAAACCAGCACCAACACGTCCAAATTACGTATTCCCACAGACCAGCAGGCTACTGGAATTTTCAATAGGGTCGTCATGATAAGGTCTATTACGGTGGGTTTGTTTTGCAGATGCTTGTCGACAAAATGTTTAAAACCAAAGTAAAATATGTTATACATGCTTCCTGGCTCCAGTGTGTGGAGAGCGTTAACACATGCCAAGGAAACAATAGCATTGACACCCAGGTCGGAAAAGCTAATATAAGTTAACATAGTCATGAGTCGACTCGCTGAGATTCGGATCCAGCCACGAGTCTGAATGAGTCCGGCTAAGTTAAGTAATATTTTGGTGAGTGAGTCTGAGTGAGTCTGGTTGAGGAAAATTTTAGGGAGTCTGAGTCAGAGTGCATTCGGTTGAAGAAAATTCTGAGTCTAATTGTAAGCCCCATAGACGTGCGATGGTTCCCCTTCAGGGGGGGGGTAGGTTTGTCGTAGTGTCCCCCTCCCTATTATGTCAAAGTATTGGGCTGACATTGCACCCCCCCTCTTAGGTGACTAGAGGGGGGGGGCGGCGCCCCCCCCCTGCCACCCCCTGTGCTCGCGCCTACGGTAAGCCCCAAATACAAAATATATTTCTTGAGCAGCCTGTGAGCTCAATTTTTTTAACTAAAAGTCTACTACCGTACCAACGCGGTGTGTTCTTGGCTAAACAGCTCACTAGGCTGGTGTATACAACGGAACACATCACATCAGGCTGGTGTATCCACGAGAAAAAAATCACACCAGGCTGGTGTATCCACCGCAGTAGATTCCACCAGGCTGGTGTGTCCACCAAAATACATCCCACCAGGCTGGTGTCCCCACCAGAAAACATCACACCAGGCTGGTGCTCCCACCAAAACACATTCACCAGGCTGGTGTATCCACCAGAACACATCCCCACCAGGCTGGTGTGTCCACCAGAACACACCAGCGTATTCTGGTGTTATCACTAAAATACACCAGAACACACCAAACACACTCTGGTGGGATTTTCAACTGGATAACCAAGTTTAGGAGACTAACCGCACTTACGTCCGCTGTGTGGCTAGCAGTAACCACGGTTACCCTTACGGAAATGCTATATATGGCACCTATGTAAATTATATATGGCCATACATGGGCATATAGGTCAGTGTATATGGCTACCGTTTACCATGTATGGCTGTAAATAGGGCCATATATGGCGCGAGTGGTACATATGTGGGGTCCAATACAGCCCTATATGGAGCGGCTGGTCCATATAAGGGGTCAAATCCAGCCATATATGGCGCGGCCACACCATATATAACACCAAGTAGACCCTTATATGGGGAAGTGCTCCCATATATGGGATGAACAATGTATGTATAGCACCAGACGCTGACTTTTATGCGGAATTTCATATGTGGCAATCCATACAGAAAAGTGGCCTATTATCTACATCAACAATAGTATGAAATACAGATATTGTTTTTTGCAATGCAATCGCAAAAGATAAAAAATATTAAGGTTTATGTGCGTGACAGTGCAAGGTGTGCGAACTCGTGTAAAACTTTAGTACAAGTTTTTCATGTACTTTAGGTTTTCAACAATAAGCTGCAATTATTACGACGTTGTTAGTGTGTAATTTTATTTACGAGAGCAGAGATGTTTTACAAGGGCGCAATCCTGTCGGCACACATAACACATGCAAGCTCCCAAACCTGGCTATTATGATTAACCAATGCTATATTTATAGTTGTGGTATATAAAAAAAAACCGCCATGCATGCAACTTCTTGTCCGCAGTAATCCTGGGTTAAATAAGTAGTAGTTTAAATGC